>MU223640.1:63158-75246 GCA_018584345.1 Thuja plicata
TTAAATCCTCTAACAAGGTCACACCTAACAGTGTGTTTGTAACCTTTAACAGGGTTGGCTCTTCACCGAGCTCACTTCAGAAGAGTGAAAATTTTGGGTTACCGGTCCCAAGTGGTTTTCCCCTTAAGATGGTTTCCACGTTAAAAATCCATGTGTCAATGTGTTTATGAGTCATTACTTTAGTGTTTTGCATTACACATAACTAATTCTGGATTGATCGGTATACACTAAGCAATTTACTATTTTTCGGTAAATGAAAGATTGCTAGTCAATAAACAATAAGAATAAGGTTTAACAACGAACTCAAAGAAGTATTTATTTTTTATTATTGTTTGAAGGCATTCATCTTGTAGGACTAAAGATAACTAGAGGCTTAATATTCTGGTACTAAGTTTTTGGGTTGATTTATTAGAATATTTTTGAGGCCACTGATTCATCCCCCCCTCTCAATTATTCTAACACCCACTGGTGCCACACCATATACCCTTTTTATGGATCTAAAGCAATATTACCATCAATGTTAATTTTTCCTCTCTAAAAGTATCATTGAAAGTTCTTATTCCAGATGAAGAATACAGGGTTGCACACCTACACGAACTGGAACTACTAGATGAGAGGAGATTGCATAATAAATTTGATCGCTAGAAATATTATTAGAAAAGGATGTCAAGAAGCTATAATCACAGAGTCAAACCTTGTGTGTTTCAAGTGGGAGACCTAATCTTGAAATAAAATCCCAAGAACCAACAAGATCCTGAAAAGAAGGGGAAGTTTTAACCTAATTGGCTCGGTCCTTTTGTGATTACATTTGCCTATGGGTCTAGAGCTTATCAGTTATCAACATTAGAAGGCAAAATGTTGGGGGAGCCTATAAAAAATATTCATCTTTGTAAGTTTTAGTCTTAAATCCCAATGCAAGGTAGAAAAATACAAAAAAATGAAATTTTGAAAAAGACCAAAAAATCAAATAAAAACAAAAAAGTGCAATAAAAACAAATGGTGAAAACCTAGAAATAGGAGCTATTTGTGACAAGTTAGCTCTCTTATCTATTATGATTATTTTTACCATATCCATTACATTTGTAAATATCCATAATAAATCCCATCTATGCACATGTCTACCTAGCATATCCACCCCATATGTATATATCCCCCATAAAATCCCATCATAGTTTGGTCTTGTCTTATTCATCTACCCATCTCATAATAAAATTTTGACTCATTCACCCATCTACAATTTTTTCCATCCATAATAAGTCACTCCTTTACTTGACTGGGGGAAAAATCCTCGACCTGGTTAGGGAAATTAATTTTGAATGCCATATTTTCAAAGGATAAATAGATAATGACACAAATATCCAAACCGAAAAATAACATTACACCAAGATTCAAATTGAAACTTAACACTCGATTGTGACACATATCAGATCAAACAACCTTGCCTAAATCAAAACAAAACAGAAAAACATGATCAATTACTTTGACAAGAAATGTATCAATGCCATGAAGATTTGAATGGTTGTTATAGGTCTAAGCATGTTTCTTATTTTCATTACTATCATGTTGCCTATGGTATTCCAGGATGTCTGAGACTAGAATGGTCAGGATGGAGCATGATATTTTTCTTTGTTTTCTATTTGTGGGATGTTTTTAAATGAAGTTTGTAGATAAACATTTAGGGTGTATGTGGTAAGATCCCTTACATATCCAAAAAGTATCTAATTGAATAACATATTGCAACATATAACTAGGGTTGTGAACCACCGTACATACCTTGACTCTAAATATTTGTAACCATAGATGGATGAGAAGACATTCCTTGTTTGTTGATAACTGCAAGTGGTACCCAGGCCATCTCGACTTAATTATACCTATATGGTTGTAAAACTCGCTACATTAAAATCCATGTAATAAAGACTCAAGTCATCTTGGTTCAATTATACCAATGACTTGATTCTTTATTACATGGCACTTGTATTTTCCTCCAACAAATAAAGATTGATGATTGTAGAAATCACACTATTCAATACAAGAGGACCTTACCCATTATAGTAGTTTGCATATTCATTGAGATTGATTAACTGTATTTAAATTAGTTTCAATGTTCATATTTCATTTACATCTTTTTTTGCATTATCATTTATAAGCACTTTACAATTTTTATAGACTTTACATTAGTTATGATCTCAGGTTTATATCTTTCTTTTTCTATAAAGTCTTCTTTAGTAAAACATCTTTTTATTAAGTGATTGAGTACACTAGACATTAAAAAAAATCATTTTATTGCATCTGTCATATCATAATGCATTGCATTTAGTGTTATTATTTGCATGTGTATATGGAGAAATGGTGATCAATGGAAGCCAACCAAATCACACATGTACATTGAGAAGACCCTAAATCCTATCCTTGAGCCAAAATTGATTTTTACAACCCAAAGGATGAAAGGGCACAAATGCAAGATCTAGCTAATGGGAGAACTTAGGGTATTCTTTGTGATGTATGGAATAAAATGATTAAAAGAATATGTAATAGAAAGGTACAATAACATATATGATCCACCGTATTAAACTAGATAAAAGATGTAGGAATAGGAATGAATGTACCTGAAAATGGGAGAGGAAAGTCTTCAAATGTGGATTTTTTTTTTTGACAGAGTCTTGGAATGTCCCGTTACATAAATCCAGCAGTCTGTAACCTCCAACTTTTTGTTCTATCTCAAGAGCAGTTAAAAAGTGGTTCGACTTGTATCTAGGTATAAGTCAAAGGTTAGAACGATACCCAATTTACTCAAAATCTAAAATAGAAAGTTGATGTTTGCAACTCTTCTAATGGTCCTTCTAGCTCTATAACTGGGTTCTGCACTTTGAATTTCATAGTATATGTTGAAGGTTCGACCTATAACCAATACTTTCAAAATCCACAATAGAAAATGGATGTAGAAAGTTCTTCCAAATGGATTCCCGAATTTGTAGTCAAATCCACACTTTGGACCTGCACTTGCAAACAAGAGAGAAGGGGCTTGCCTTAGTTAAGACCCCATTGAGGAATTAACCTTGAAATGAAATAATTAAAAGCATGTAAAAAAAGAAAAATACAATTATTCACCTTTCTTGCAAAACCCTTGTGGATGGATACATATCCACTATACCCACAAATATGTATGCTTTCTTGATTGAATATTGAATTGTAGAATATAGGATGTCTTCACCAATAAAATACATCTACACTTTCCAAATCATGGATCATGGATGTATGTATTCTCGATATTCTTGAATGGAGAAGGAAAGGAATGAACAATGGATATGGATCCTCTTTCTCAATTGGGAATTACTCCATCATGAGAGAGAGATTCACATAATAGTCTTCAAGTCTTGGAGCCAAATCCTTTCTTTTTTAAAATCACCTTGAGCTTGAATGCTTGCACATATATGTCTATAATAGATGCTAGATGTCTTAGGTTGCAAAATGAAGGGGAGAGGCCTCCTTTTATAGAGATTTTGGGGTTCAATTTTGTGGAGGTCGACGTCACTGGGCAGGAAAATGAAAATAATATGCATCGGGCTTGAAACCCATTAAATTTAAACCACAAAGGTATAGGTCGAAAGTGGTTCAACCTATACCTAGTATAGGGCGAACCAGGTTTGACCTATACCCAGAAGGGTAATATGCAAGGCAAAATTTGCAGGGTCCAAGAAGTATTAAGGGGCTTGATGAAAACCAGAGAGAAAAGTGGGAAAATCAAGCATAAATACACCCAAAATAGAGGAGATCACTAAAATGGGGCCCAAATAATTCCTAGAGCCAGGGATAACTTTAAGAAACCCCCTCCTAGGAAAAAGTGTAAAATATTGGCGAATCCTACTTTAATTTAGGGGAAATTTTTTCTTGATGAAGGAGAATTTTTTTTCCAAACTAGGAAAATAATATAAAGGCGAAGGGAAATTTTTCCCTGCCGAATGAAAATTCCATAAAATCCTGGCGAATAATACATTAATGTGGGGGAAAATATATTGTATGAGGTTAATTTTTTTCTTTTGAAGTAAACAAAATATAATATATGAGGCGAATGATTTTCTTTTGAAGGGAAAAAAAAATTTGTATTGGCAAATTTTATGTGCCTTTTGAAAATATATTTATTTTATTGGCTAATCTATCATTAATTATGGGAAAAATAAATATTTCATTGGCAATTTTCAAAAGATGGGACTCATCAATGCGTCATGTGGGCCAACACCAACTAAGAACTTGTTTGCAGATTAAACACATTGGTATCAATAAGCATGAAAGGTTACATCGACACACAAATTCACAGTAACATCTATCATTTTATAATGTTAAATGTATCATTTGAGACCATTTGATGATGCTAGATTAATGGATGAAGTTTAATTTTGGCCCCAATTTCTTGAAGGAAACAAAGTTCTTGAGGAGGTCACCAGAATGATGAAATGTATCAAATTAATTTGCACCATAACCATTATCTAATTAATGCAACATCATGTAATGGCCTAATGTATTACACGTATCAAGTCTTACATCTACTTGCACGGACAATTGATAATGTATCACAGTTGTCATTAATAAAATAAATGTTTTATCACTGACTCTAAATCTGACTATTTCTAATTTCACACATGTGCATATAATATGAAAGATTTACAAAATTTTGAAGGACAAATGAATTAATAAGGTTAGAGAAAGAATTGAGGGCTATTTATAGATGATCTATGCTTCTTTCTTCTTCAATTCTCCTTTGGTCTGGGTCTTCCTTTGCTAGTGCTTAAAAGATTGCCTCTGGTTTAGGTCTTTAGGCTGTATAATTTCTGATATTCTGGTAGTTGTTTTTTGAAGATGGACACTCCTATGCATTTTATAAGCACATCTGTAGAGGAATAGAAGGCCTTTTGGGCCCAGCCTCAAACTAAACTCTTGAATTAGTTTTCAAGGAGTTTGGAGCCTTAACAAATGAGGCTGTGAGGATGGTACTGGGCCGTGAATTTTTAGATTTTGTTGATAGGTACCGAGTTAACAAGGATATTACATCCCTTTTTTTGGTATCTCTTATGGACCTCAGGAGAGAGAAGGTAGATATGTTCCTTCTATTAAGGAATCTATTCAAACATGAATTCCTAGGTGATGTTGTTCAGGTTGTCATTTTTTCCCAATTAGGGGTGGGGATCCCTTGGGCAAGTGATTTACACAAGCTTCTAAGGCTAGACCAAAATGTGGCCATGCAACCTTTTCTTTTGAACTTGGATGTTTAGTAGTTGATGCGCCATAGGAAATGGGCACATATTGATAGGTATTTTCTTCATAAATGGTTTCTGTTGGATGACTTGGTCGACTAAGGATGGTTGTATGAATTTGTAGAGCTTATCGTCTCTGAAGAGTTCTACTTAGACGGAGGGGAAAATCCTTAGTGTTGTGTCCCCATGGCCTGAAATTTTGAAGTTTTGATTGTATTAGATTTTTTTTTCCACTACCTCGCAACCTCCCTCATTTTTTCTTTAAATTATTGTAGGGACTTCAAGTCTCCAAGTCCAAATATTGTAAATTTGTAGAAAATATTAATGAAAGCTTTGCAACTTCATTTCAGTTTTTTTTATGGATTTAAATTTGAAATATGTATGTGTGAAATATGTGATTTTTATAATTTGTGAATTTGAAAATGAACCAAATAAATATTAATGTATGTGTGTTATTTATTTAACAGTAATAACTTAACTTTTGCATGTAGGTCACATGTGTGCGACTGCGGAATTGTGAAAGTTTAAAGTATTCAGTTATTCTTTAAACTTTAAAGTAAAACTAAAATCTAAAATTAGCATAATAAATTTTATTAATGTGGTGACTAGTACTAGTCAGTGTCATGTGCACTGTGGTCCAATGCTAAATGGCAATTCATAAAACATCTAATAATTACAATGTCCTGACTCCCATCGAGTTAATATCACCTCTTTGGTTGCCGAGTTGTCTGCTGTCACTGCACATGGTATGTACATTGTACTATGAGTATTGATACCGTTGATACATACCTTAAACCTATTTGTTTATATCCCTAAATTGTAAATGTATTAGTCAAGACCGATGATTGATCATAGATCAATGGCTTGAGTTTTATCTCGGGCCCAGTTTCTTGAAAGAAATTGATTTTTGCAAGAAGTCTGCGAAATGTATACACGTCAAAAGGTTGACACGATTACTTGCAAGAAATGAATGTCTTTCTAGAGTGATAGTGACATTTTTTAACTGCAATGATCCACTCACTAGTCATCACGCATGTCACACGATTTCCAAAATTGTACTAGTACAAAGTATAGTTATTAGTATACTCACTATATTAGTAATTTTCCACACTCATGCATTAATGGGAATGATTTAACTAATGATTTGGAAGATATAGAACATGGTTATTTATAGAAATTATTGCTTTCTTCTTCATCAATTTAAATTTTCTTTTGCCTTTCGGCCTCTGCCCTCTGGTTTTAAGTTTTTAGGTCTGTAGATTCGTAGAATTTCAATTTTATGTGTGTAGTTTGAAGATTTAGGTTATTAGTTTAGGGTATCAAGGCTCTACAAGTAGAGATGGATGCACCAATTAGGTTGATAGCCACTTCCAATGATGAGTAGAAGCCCTTTTTGGGCATGATACTAGATGAAGTTCTCACTTTCATTTGCAAGGAAGTGGGCACTTTCATTAACAATGATGTGTTGATGGTGCTCGACCATGAGTTCATTCACTATGAGAAGAGATACCATGTCAACATGGAAATTACGTCCCACTTCCTTGCATCTCTTCTCGACCTTGGAGGAGACAAGGTAGTCATGCTTATGCTCCTGCAGAATGTTTTCAAGGAACAATTTTTGGTGGATGATGTCCAAGTTGTTGTCTTCGCACAACTAGGGTTGGGGATCCCTTGGGATGATGAAATTGAAAAGCTTATCCAGTGAGGCAACAATGTGGAAAGGAAACCCTTCCTACTGAACCTTAATCAAAGGCAGCTGATGCAACATCAAAAGTGGGCTTGATTGGGGAGGGACTTCTTGTGGAAGTAGTTTCACCTCGACGATGGGGTGGAGACGGATTACAACTAGATAGACAAATTTACGAAGATTATCCTCTACAAATGATTCTTCTCAAACAGAGATAGAGAGGAAGACCCTTAGTGTTACTATTCTTGCAATGGGGGGTTTCTGTAGTTCTTTGTGCTTTTTTGTTTATTTTTATATGATCAACCGGTTCCCTTGTGGCAACAAATTTTGTAACTATTTTTTAGGGATACTTCCTATTCAGTGATTCACAATCACACCATTTTGTAATTTTTAGGGGTCAGGCCCTAAGGGTGCGACTATAGTCTAGACTCTATAATTATAAATATATTATAATATTAGTGATGTAAATTTTTGAAATAATTAATGAAATTTTTTCTCTTCGACTTCTACCAATTAACATTCGATTTAGCTTTCTAGTTTACTCTTAATGAAAGTTAAAAATCTGGTTTACTCTTAATGAATGATAATAGATTGTCTGGACTCTGGATTCTGTAATTTTGTTTAAATGTATAAATTCAATTGCATAATTATTTTAATTTTCAATCTTCCTCCAGAAATGAGACACGTATCAGTGTGTGAGATAATAGATTGTCTATGTAATTTTGTTTAATTATAATTTTGTAAAGAAATATAAAGACCAATAGTAATATATTGATAAATAATAAATTATATGCCCATTGCCATATCAATGTGTGATATCATATGAGCCAAAAAAATGTAACAATGTTTAATGTATGTGTGTGATTAATTTAAGAGTAATAACTTAACTTTTCCATGTCAATGTGTCATGTGTGCGACTGTGGAATTGTAAAAGTTTAAAGTGGAATTATTAGTTTACATTTTATGGGTATTAATAATTAGACATTTATCAATTTGCATTTTATGAGTAGTAATAATTAGACATTTATCTGTGATTGAAATATTTTAATTATTTTCTTTTATATTAGACAGTTTCAATATTTAATTTAATTTAAATTTAATAAATTTTTGGCATATGGTGTAACTATATTTCTGGCGACCGTTGGATGAGTAGAGATCAACAACATACAGTGTATTTCAGGTTAAAAGAGAAAAGAAACCCCATTTTTGCAATCCTATTCTGGAATCATGACACGTGTCCACTCATACAATTAGTGTCATTCTATAATGATGTGTGAGGTGACTAGGTGACTACGTGTGAGGTTCTGTACTACTGACAAGTGACAAGACAAAATTTAATGGGACCCATGACACATGATAGTGATTGCCAATGACCATTGAATGAGCACAGATCAACGACATGTGGTGTATTTTAGGTTGAAAGGGAAAATAAACCCCATTTTTGCAAACCTATTCCAGAATCATGATACATATACACTCACATAATTAGTGTCATTCGATGATGACATTTGAGGAGACTAGGTGACTACAAGTCTATGAGTCTATGTATGATGTACTGTACTACTAAAAAGTGACAAACCAAAATTAAATGGGACCCACAACATGTGATAGTGACTTCCAATGATCATTGGATGAGAAATGATCAATAACCCAAGGTGTATTTTGGGCATATTTGGGGAACAATCACTTTTTTTTGCAAATGTCCCCTAGAAACAGGGCACGTGTCATGAATTAACACTCAGGTAAGTTTAATTAAACTTAAAATTGGAGTAAAATAGTAACTTAACATTTAATAAGCAACAAGCTCAATTTTGGGTCTCTAGCTGAAGTTGTAAATTTTTAATGTCAAACAATTAAGTGACATGTGTTCTAGTGACCTCAGATATCTGTCTTCATAAAGAATCAATAAAAGTTAACATGAGTCACGACTGATGATTCAGTACTCATGATTGTACAATTTTAACCTAAGTTTTTAAATTTTTTAGTTCTTACTACTATATTGTATTGGAGATTCAGAAAGGGGTTACGGCTTCTAGGTTGAGGATTGAGGAATGAAACAGAGTCTCTCATCTTTCTTCCCACTCACAGTCTACACAAATTGAATTTTTGGGTAAAATCCCAAACATTTACATTCCGCCCTTTAAATTTTTCAAAGCTAACGGTTTACTGTTTAGATTGTAGTCGTAGAATTAGAGTTGAATTTTCAATCATGCCTGTAAATTATAGTTGTCACCTATGTAGAATTATTTGAATTTTCCTACAAGTAAATAGCAATACCATGGTCCACGATGGGAAAAACAAATACCACAACTATGAGTAAAAGGAAAAGAAATGAAACAAAGATAATAGACTTCCACAAACTGGTTAAAACACCAGGGTTCACTGATGAATTCCATGATATTTTTTATCTTGTTATACATGGAAATAAGGGAATCATGGAAATTAGATTTTCACTTGAAAATAAGTGGAAAGATCTAATGAAGGATTCAAAATTTTATCCATTTAACATGGTAAAGGCAATGAAAAATAAAATTGTAGCGTGGGTTGATAGGTCAACACGCACGGTGTTACCTCAAGTATTCCCTTGTCCAGAAATTGTCATGCTCTGCACCAAAAATTATGTTGAAAATAGAAAAGAAATTGTCAATAAAAATACTCAGGAGAAAATTTTGTTGATAATCAAGACTGAATTTTCTAGTCTGTTGGACCTAGGGTTTGAATCACAAAACTCAAATGTGCACATTGACCAAGGAAAGATGGAAGAGAATTATGAAAAAATAGATGCAATACAAAAATATTCGTATATCAGAGGAATAACAAGCAGTTCTAGTTTGGATCCAGATCATAAGCCTCCTTATTATTATGGTATTTTTGTGCAATGGGTTCAGGATAGTATTTCCTTGCTAGCATTTTTTTTGGGATTGGATAGTAACAAAGAAGTGGGTGCCAACATTCTTGAAATGATTTTTCATATTCATTGTGAAAAAGAGCCAGTAAAATATAATTTTATTGAGCATATTGTTCATTATATGCAAGAATAATTACTAATGATTAAAAGAGGTTCAAAAAAGACATTTAGGTTCACAGCCTACTTGTGCTATATTATTTTATAAAATCATCGTGCAATATTTCAGACAAACAAGCTTCAAAGTCAGGTCCAAAATCCAATATATGAATGGACACCTGTGATAAGGATGAGTGATAATAGAAGAAACTATAACAATCTTGTAGACTTATTTTTGGAACCAATGTATCATAAAATTATAGGCACCTGATGCCTAGATTTCCTGTGTCTTGTAGAGATTTCATTCAACTCAGAAGTGAAATACAATTGGTTGACTGGTACTTCATGGAAGACTACACCGTGTTAAGGTTTTATGGTTCAGTGGTAGAACCCTACAAAATTCCGATACATGTTATAGAGAGGGTATTTGCATTGGAATATGTATGGTAGATGGAGAGAGAAGATGTACTCTTTAATGGTCAACAAAATAAAATGATATTTCCTTCCATGCCTTTCTCATTTGGAGGGTTCACATTTGAGAGAAGAGGATTCAAAGTGGCACATATTTTTTTTTTTCATTTTTTTCGCTTTTCTATTGACAGTCACTCGTAGTATGATCCACTCGACATAATTGGAACAAACCTTAGAGTGAATGGGAACTCCGCAAGCAAATGTAAACATGAGAGTATGACATTGATAGAAAAATTTAAAAACATGGAGTCCTGGGATGAGCTCAAAAAAGAGATGGAGAAATACGTCGCTGAAAATAATATTTCAGTACAAGAATTGTCATCAGAAATTATGGCATTGCACAAACAAAAAGGAAAAGTGCAGCACAGGACATCCTACAATTTCTACCAGGAAGTTTCTCAACCATCTACAAAAGCTATTTCAAAACACCTAGTGGTTAAATGTAAAAATGGTAATTGGACTTCAACCAAAATTTATGATTTTTGGGAAATGAGGAAGAATCTCGGTGAGCGAAAGACCTTTGCACATCTGTCATGCCCAAAAGTTGGGAAAAAACACATGAACAAAATTTTTTTAATAACGCATTAAAACGGGATACTAAAATAAACACAAGGGTAACACATGCACGTAAAACGGTGCAAAGGGGAGGACGAGACCAAAAAGGTCTCAAGGAGAGGAATAGCTTTCATAGCTATCCTAAAGGATGTCTAAAGCTCCAAACTGGAACTGGACGCAAACCGAGGTAGTTGACCGAAAGTCAACTAGAGCTGACCAAAAGTCAACTATACTCAGAAATAAGAGAATGGTACAAACTAGGGTTCGCTAGACCCTAAGGAAGACTCGTACACGCAAATTGAGATGGTCTGACTAAAAGTAAACTAGGGTTGACCAAAAGTCAACCATACTTGAAATACGTGAAGGAGGGTCACTAGGGTCTACTAAGTGCCATGGAAGTCATAGGCGCGCAAAATGAGCCATTCAAAGAAAAAGTCAACCCATGTTGACCAAAAAGTCAACTATCTCCAAAAGGCTCGAAACTGAAACCCTAGGGTCTAGAGACCGTAAGGAGCACTGGGTTCCAATATTGAGACCAACGGACAAAGTTTGACCACAGTTGAACAAAAGTCAACCGTGCACGAAAATGGTCAAAGGTGACGGAAAAATCTATAAACTAACAAAGAATGATATAATAGAAATCTTAAATAAGGACAATATAGATATATAAATGAAAACAACTTAATTTATATACAAATCGGATAACGAAGCTTCTAATTTTAATAACAATCTAAAATAAATAACAGAAATTAAACCCCATCTAACTCAATTTCGAATGCTGAAAGGTAAAACAAGACGTACATTTAAAGAAAGAAATTAATCATAATTTTAATATAAACAATTAAATTTAAATCCCCTAAAAGGACATTTAAACAAACATCTTAAGTTGGAATAAAATCTATTCTAATCTTCATCTAAATTAAATCAACCATAATCTAAAGAAATCTATATACTAAATTAAATCAACCTATTTAGATATTATATATACATGTCTAAACAAATCTATTAATATCAAATCTAATTTAAAATACCTTTATATCTAACTCAAATTTTAAAATATCTTTATATCAAATCTAATTTAAAATATCATTATATCTAAATCAAATCTTACATAAAAAAAAT
>MU223640.1:75346-86740 GCA_018584345.1 Thuja plicata
TGTCAATAATTAAATTACAACACTTGCCAAATTTGGCACATAAAATTAAAACATTAGACATGACTTAATAACATGAACATTTACTAAATTAATAACATACATGCAAACCACGTTCATGAAATAAACATATAACAACGAGGTCCATGTCTCTTTATATAGATAGGACCTTGGAAAGCATAGGTATTTACATAGGTTCCCGTACTGGGTCCCCGATTTAGCTCCATGGTCAACTCTTCCTGCACACTCAATGCACACATCAGTAGATCCAAAACAACATGATATGAAACATAACATAACGTCAATAATATATGTAAGCATATAAACCACATTGTATTTAGAACTAAAATATCCTAGCATCGGTTTCTTAAACCATTTTCATCATATTACATTCATACATTTAGATCCATATAAGCCATCAACATAAGCTGAAACTAAATCAGAACATAAACATCTCAAAAGTACCCTGATTACAAAATCAGGTGTTGAATATATAACACAGGATTCCACCGATCCTCAAATATATAAAAAGTCTCTGATAGTCAAAGTATGTCAAAGCTTAAACTACTAAAATCATGAGAAAAAAATAGTAAAACTATAACAGTCTAATGTAGGTCTCACATCCACCCCCTCTAGGCATGAACTTCCTCCTGGAGTTCATCGAAGAGGTGAGTGTACTGTGATCTCATCTGTGCTATATCCTCCCAAGAGGCGGTAACCTCATCATAGCAATCCCACTGGACCCTAGCCTGGTCTAGCTCTCTACCTCAAAGGCCCAAAGTCCACCGAGCCAATATACAAATTGGCTCCAATACCAGCTGTCCGTCCGACTCCACCTGCAAAGCATCCCAATCTATAACATGAGACTCATCATATATATACTTCCTCAGAAATGAAACATGAAACACATCATGGATGCATGACAGGCTAGGTGGCAACGCTAAACTGTAAGCAACTAGTCCTATCCTCTCAAGGATCTCAAAAGGTCCAACAAAATGGGGTGCTAGCTTAGAGCCCTTTCCAAAATGGATTGGAATCTTATGTTGTCGCACTCTTAAGAAGACTCTGTCTCCAACTAGAGAGTTAGTTAGATCCATCTGAATTTCACATTAGCATCCTCTAAATGGATTTATCAAAAATTAAAAATGTGGACAAGATAATTGTGTCAAGAATGACCAACCAAGTGGTCTATAGTTCAGTGATGAAGTTGGAGAGAAAGAAAGGAAAGCTTCTGGGTAGAATAGAAAATTTATAGGAAGACGTAGCAAATCAAAAGGCAAAGGAGAAAGCATGGAGAATATGACACGTACAAACAATAACTTAAATAAGGAATTGGAGAATGAGAGGGTAAAATCAAAATAGTGGGAGGAAAAAAACAAAGGAAATAAGAAAAAAAAGTGAACGATAGTTGTCAGAATTGAGAAAAGAGCTAAAGAAGGAAAATAATACAATTAAAACTTATGAAAATAGCTTGAATCACAAAGTAAAAAATACAGTCAAGAAAATAAAACAAGACATTAGGGGAAAAATAAAGGTGAGTGGTGATACTTTGTGTGATTGGTTTGAATTGAATGAAAGTGTTAGATATGTTTTTGGGAAGCTCAAAGAGCACTTTGAGAAGAACAAAAATCTTTCTGATAGAGAGAATATTGCAAAATAGATTTTGCAACAAATCAACACAACCAATGAAAGGTATTTGGCAAGCAAGGGAATTAATGACCGCGTTAGTGCAACAATAAAGACCATCTATCTTTCAAAAATGTCAGAAACTAAGGGAAGGAGAGGAAATTGTGGCCGTATATGGGAGAAAGCTTGCCAAGATGCATAAAAAAAAATGATAAGTCTTGGTTTGTCAAATCCTATTCTTGGTCCTAGTAAGTCATCAATGAAACTCATTGGAAGATAAGCTTACAAAAAAATGTTGGAGGACACAATGACGTTTGATTTAGGCAAGCTTCCTCAAGACACAACTCATGAAGGCATTGCAAATTGCATCAAACCATTGAAAAATTTGAATTCAGTATTGGATGGAACATTGATTTCAAGTCACTCTTACAAGTATGGATGGTTGACGAGGTTGCAGGTCGTTTACTATAACTTGAAAATTTTTGACCTTCAAATGACCCAAAATTGAGCATACTAAAAAAAATGCTAGAATAATCTCATCAATCATAGTATGTGAAAGTACTTTGAATCATATCTATATTTTATTTCTAATGGCTTGAATTGAGTTTAAATTTTGAACTTTTTTTTTTGAACAGGATTGATGTAGCAGATTAGATGCTATTGCTAATTTACTAAACCGACATGTCAAATGCATAAATGTACAGTTACAGAGATGTTGTACTTGTCTTACTGATTTTGATTATGAGACTTCACATTAGGAAAATCGACCTGAAGCTGTTGTTGCTCCCTTGTTTCTATATAAGGGAATTCAGGGTCATTTGCTAAGGGTAATGAAATTGAAATTGTGTACTTACTACTATTAATGAATGAATTGTTATTTGGTATCATATTTGTAAATAAATTAATGAGAATCTCTATGAATTGTATTATATGAATTGCTATATTTTTAAAAAAATAATGAAAATATTCAATAATTGTACCATATGATCTGAATAATGCAAATGAAAACCATTATTAATTGTAAAATTGATGACATTATCAACCACATTCATGTTTTTCTGACATTGGAATATGTTATTATGCAGGATTGAAGATGATATACATACAATGACAATAGAGTCTAGACTACAAAAATAAGTTTAATAAATACCTAGGACTTTCTACTTCGACAATGATTCAAGTTTCCACGTCATCTCATTATCAGGATCCTTGGATTCATCACCATCAACATCATAGTTTCCTTGGTTCTTTGCTATGTTTTCTTCACTCTGCATACCTTTGCTTAACTAAAGTTTAACACTACCAGTACCAGTACTAGTACATGAGTCACTAAAATCATTGTCTTTGGCACTCCCACTTTGGTTTGAAATGTTTCCCAACCCTCTTCTTTGAAATTTCTTCCTCCAAAATTTTAGTGCCCTATCGTAAGGAAAAGTATTGACATCATACCTGGATGTAAAGAGCCTCAAGAAATTTTTCAAATTCTTGTTTAGGTTGTTTCTTATCTTTGAATTTAGGAACCCCAATGCATTGAAAAATATCTCATCCTCCACCAAACCCAATATCATGGTCAGACATAGATCAACAAGCTTGAAAAATTATGATATTGAATCAATCAACATGTCGCTCTGAGCTAGATTTTTCCAAATCCTTGTTACCAATCCATCTTCATGGGGGTTCGACATAATATTATATTGTTCCCTCATTGTCTATGAAAAATGGCTTGATATCTCTCTCAAACGAGATTCATCTAAAATTCCATTTAGAATTACTCCATTAAAATCTTTGGTTTTGCAAAAGTGATCTATCAAAGTTAGTAGCTCAGTTCAAAAATATTTTGAATTGTTGATACTCCAATATCGAGGAAATATAATAGCCATGGATTCAAGTAGTTTTACTAGAGGGAATCTTTCTCTAATCTATGAGGAAAGTGTTAGAATAACTAAGAGGGGTGGGGGGGGGGGTGAACCAGTGGCCTCAAAAACTAATCCAATAATCCAACCAAAAATTTATACCACAAATATAAAACCTCTAGTTATCTTCAGTCCTACAAGATGTATACCTTGTGTGAATATAACATATATATATTGCTCGGTGAATATGCTATTTATCCTTTTCTTAAGCTTTACCGAATAGCAGTCTATCTTTTCTTAACCTTTATCGAATATCAGTAAATAACTTAGTGTTTATTGATCAATCCTGTTTTAGTAATGTGTAAATAAAAACATCAAAGCAATGAACCATATACACATTTGACACATGTATTTTTAACGTGGAAACCCTATTAAGGGAAAAACCACTTGGGACTGGTAACCCAAATTTTTCACTCTTCTGAAGTGAGCTCGGTAAAGATCCAACCATGTTAAAGGTTACAAACACACTGTTAAGTGTGACCTTGTTAGAGGATTTAAAACTAATAGTTTATCTCTTGACCTAGCATTCACTATGTTGTCAACATGAAAACCTTTTGATACTCCTTGGGATGTATCTCAATATATTAAGGATGGTTAAATTCCACTCTTTTAAGAGATTTTTTGAATCAATGGTTAAACTGAAACAATAGATGATTTGTTCATTAATACAACTTTGAATTGCATATTTTCTGATCTATTGTGAGTCCATAATACCTTTCTGATCAATATGCTCTTCTTTTCCTTTTCTCCCCTCTTTGCTTTCTTCTCGGTGAATGTTTTTGCTTCTCTGTTGCTCGGTGTTTGCAAAATTCATGGCTCTGTCCTTCATCTTGTATGATCAGATCTGCATGAAGACTTCTATCTTCACCAGAATTCTCTTCAACATTCCTCTTTTGATTATAAATTACTTTTCTCTTTATATAGACATGATTTCACCGTTCATTATCCTTCTTGTTTTCTTTGTTGATCACTTTTTGATCCATAAAGCTTGCCATGCTTGCTTTAGTTTTATTCCATAAATGTTTCCTTGTCTTCTAGAATAAAAAATACTTTTAAATCTCCTTCTTATCTTTAGCTTTAATCTGATCGATGAAAACAAAGTAATCAATCAGTTAACTCTAAATATAACTTTTCCATCTAAGTTGTTTTTGTCATTTTCTAACTTCAGTTCTTGTCAGTTAATACTTAATTTGTGCTCAGTGACTACTGCATATAGCTCAGTCATCAACTTCAGTTCTATTTGTTGATAACTATACGTAGCATGGTAATTCTTGCTTGGGTATCACTTGCTCAGATAACATTGCCCATCAGGTAACACTGTGAACTTCTGTGCTCAGGGTTCACTGTCTGTCAAGGTTTACTATCACTCAATGTATATGATTACCGATGAAATTTTTTTTGTCTCTATAGATCTTTAATTGTTGTGACAATATGTGTATGAGAAATCATACCATATCAAGTTCACATCAATGAAAATATAATACATTAACTAATTTAATGTCTTGCATTTACTTTCTGCAGCTCGGTGATCATCAACTTTGTCATTTTCAAACATTCAATCAGTTATAGTTCATCAATCTCTCCTTTTGGCATTGATGGAAACATACTACTAATACAATTGTTAGTAATAACTGAGAGGGGGGGTAAATCAGAGGCCTCAAAATTTATCCTTTAACTATTTACCACCAATCAAACAAACCTCAGATTATTAAGTCCCTACAAGATGCATGTCATGAAATACTTATAATGATTAACTATCTGTCAGTTTTCCTTGTTTGTCCTTATTCTCCTTGATTACCGATAAGCATTAAAACTATTTACCAAAACTTAATAAATAAGCATAGTATACCGATCAACCTAGAAATGCATATGTGAAATGTAAAATAGTAAAGTAATAAACCATACACACATAACACATGGATTATGAAAAAACCACTGGGACCGGTACCCCAAATTTTCACTCTTCTGAAGTGAGCCTTGTTAGGAGCCAACCCTGTTAAAGGTTACAAATACACTGTTAAGTGTGACCTTGTTAGAGGATTTTATACATAGAGGTTGTCACTTAGTATCGGGCATCTATTGCTACCATCCTTAAATCAGCCTCCTTCTTAGACTGTCAATAGCTATCAGGCAAGTCCAATGCTACTTTCATGAATCAACCTTTTTGGCACTCCTTGGGATGTACCTCAATATATAGAAGACTATTAAGTCCTCTGTTAAGAGACTTGATACTTCAATGGTTAAACTAAAACACTATGACCTATTTCTAATGCAATTTTGAATTGCAGATTTTAAGATCTATTTAAGTACATTACCTCTCTGATCAGTGTATCAATTCAATTCTTTGTGCTGCACACTTTCTGCTTTGTGATGTTGTGTTCACTATTCTTCGGTGTCTGCAGAATTCTTTAGCTCTTCTTTAGCTTGATTGATCAAGACTGTATGAAGTTCTTCTTCATCAATTTCTCTTCAGCATCCTTCTTTCTATTCACTCCCCTTCCATGCATACAAAAATGAATTAAGCTTGTCTCTTATATAGACATGATATTCACCGTTTCTTGATTCTTGATTCTTGATTCTTGGCATGAAAAAAAATCTAGCCAATTTGATTTAAAGCATAACTCTTGATTTATCTCGTAGTTATCTTCATGCCAATTGTACAAATCTTCTTTAAATCAATTACTTAACTATGGTCGAATAAAACAAAGAAAACAACTAGTTAAGTCTATCTTTAGCTCTTTCCAGCTAGATATTTTGTCATTTTTTAAACTCTTTGTTTTGTCGGTCAACTCTATAGTTAGTTGTTGGTGACAACTGCTAGTTCTATCGGTGTGACTCCAGCTAGCTTCGAGATCTCCATTCGTCGGGCATCATTGGATTTTACTCGTTGGGCATCCTGTGGTTTTTCTTTGTCGGGCAACACTATCTTCTACTCATCAGGTATCATTGTGACTTTTCTTCTTTGCCTTTACCAATGGTGTGCACTTTATTGGTGTTGTCTATCACTTGGTGAATACTTGACATTTTTGCATTGCTGAAAGCATAACCTTTATTCCATTGATTCTCTGAAGTCTTTGGCATTATGTACATGACTGTATAGATGATATCAAGTTGACATCAATGATAATACAAACCATTAACTGATTTAATGCCTTGCATTATTTTCAACTTAACATTATCAAACATTCAATTAGTTACATGTCATCAATCTCTCCCTTTGGGATTGATGGCAACATAATATATTATGACACTATACTATTTCTAATACAATATGAACTACAACAGTTGAGATTCATCAAACTACCAATCATTTTGTTCTGTCAACCGATAAATGTCTGATCACTGGTAAGCTCTGTTTTAGCTTAGATTTGATTCTTGCACCTTTTTAGTCTTCTAATGTGTCGAGTCCTTTGCTTGTGTCAATTTTTATCCTTTGCCTGTTCTCTCTTTTATGATGTCTTTTTCCCTTTTTAGCAACTCTCCCTTTGTATAAACTTTCATATAATTTTTCTCTCCCTAAGGAAATAATCTCTCCCTGTTGGAGTAATATGATAATGGATAATCTTTCTCATAAGCAAGTGATAATATGGATAATCTCTCTCCCTTTGACAACAATGCCAAACAAATATTTTACAAATATCTGACATTCATGTCAAACAATCTTTTCTCTCCATCCATAATATATTCCTTGAATTTCCCTTATCCATCAGCAATACATTAATATGCTCTGGTGCTTGGTTCTGATATATACCTCTCTCTCTATATAGATGTATCTTTGAAGTTCATCTCTTTGCTCGCATCAACATGAATGATATTCTGATAATATGTAGGCTGATGTAGCCTTCAGTCTTTTACTAACTGGTAGACAAGGGTTTGACCCCTAGTCTCTTTCTCAAGTACTCAAACGTATCTTTGGACAGTGTCTTGGTGAAGATATCAGCTAATTGTTCTTTTGATTGCACATAATCAAGTATCACCTCTTTTTCTTGAACTTGTTCTCTTAAATAATGATACTTCATTGCAATGTGTTTAGTATTGGAATGCATGACTGGATTCTTGGAAATGTTTATTGCATTGGTGTTATCACAATAGATAATCATTGGTTCTGAGATCTTCATATGCATACCTTCCAGCAACTATTTGATCCATGCAATGTTTGAGCAATTTTCAGCAGCAACAACATATTCTGCTTCTACAGTAGACTGAGAGATGCATCCCTGCTTCTTGCTAATCCATGTGACAAGTCTGTCACACATAAAGAATGCTCCTCCAGTTGTTCTCTTTTGGTCATCAAGATTTGCAGCCCAATCAGTGTCAGTAAACACCTTAAGTTCAAATTTGCCTTCTCTTCTATACCATAAGCCAAATTCCTCAGTATTCTTTAGATATCTTAAAATTCTTTTCAAAACAGTCATATGTGATTCCCTGGGGTTAGAAAAAAATTAGCAAGAATTCCTACTACGTGTGCAATATTTGGTCTAGTGTGTACAACATACATGAGTTTTCCAATCATTGATCTATACAAAGTCTGATTTACCTCTATTGTCTTGTCTTCCTTTGTCAACTTACATCTAGTAGCCATTGGTGTTCCAACTGGTTTGGAATCTTCCATCTTGAATATTTTTAGGACCTCTTTGATGTATTTGGACTGTGTAATGAAAATACCTTCACTTTGTTGAATGATCTGTAGACCAAGAAAGAACTTGATCTCTCCAAACATAGACATCTTGAACTTTTTTCTCATCTCATCAGCAAATGATTTGCATAGCATATCATTGCCTCCAAATATGATGTCATCAATAAATATTTCAACAATCAAAGTGTTAGCATCAGTATCTTCTTTTAAATAAATATTACAGTTTTCACTAGTCCTTATAAATCCAATACTTATTAGATAGGAATGAAGTCATCCATACCAGGTTCTGGGAGCTTGTTTCAATCCGTACAAGGATTTTTTAAGTCTACATACCATGTTTCTCTTGTCTGGATCGACAAACCCTTCTGGTTGTTCAATGTATGCCTCTTCTTCAAGTATTCCATTTAGGAATGTTGACTTGACATCCATTTGATATACTTTGAATCCTTTATATGCAGCATAAGCAAGTAGTATCCTTACTCCTTCTAGCCTAGTAATGGGTGCAAAGGTTTCTCCATAGTCTATACCTTGTTCTTGTGCATACCCTTTGCATACTAGTCTTGCTTTGTTCCTTGTGACTTCTCCATTCTCGTTCAGCTTATTCCTGAATATCTATTTTGTACCAATGGCATTCTTGCCATCTGGTCTTGGCCCAAGTGACCTTGTTTTTTTCTTCTTAATTTGCTCAATCTCATCATTCATAGAACTTATCCATTTCTCATTATCTAGTGCAACATTGACAGATTTTGGCTCAAACTCACAAATTAAACAATTTGAGTTTAAAGACTTACTTCTTGTTCTTGTACCAACTCTCTTATCTCCTATAATTTGGATCTCTAGATGGTTCCTTCTTACATATCTTGCAAGTATAGGTACAACTCTTTGTGTATCATCTTGATCATGATTTTGATCTTCATTCTATTCTTCATTACCTTGCACATTATCTAGATCATTATCTTGACCGTCAGTAATAGCAGTCTGACCGTCGGTTGCAACATTCTGTTGTTCTGGAATTAAGCACTGTTGCTTGGGTAGAGTGTTGGGTTCTTCACAATATACAAACTTGTTGTAGTCCTCTGGTTCTTTTGTACTTTCTAACTCATTCTTTTCTACAAATTCATCAATCTTTACATTTGCACTTTCAACTATTTTGTTAGAGGCCTTGATGAGACATTTAAAAGCTTTGCTTTTGGTAGAATACCCCAGAAAAATACCTTAATCACTTTTGGCATCAAGCTTTCCATTTCTGTCATGCTTTAAGACATAACATTGACTACCAAATATTTTGAAGTAACTTACATTGGGTGTTTTACCATACCATAGCTCATAAGGTGTCTTCTTTGTGTCCTTCAACTTTAATTGTACTCTGTTAAGTGTATAGACATCAGTGTTGACAGCTTCCCTCCAGAAGATTTGGGTGATGCCTTTCTCTATCATCAGTGTTCTTGCACAATCAAATATTGATCTATTCCTTCTCTCAACAATCCTATTTTTGTGTGGTGTTCTTGGTGCAGAAACCTATATTTTTATACCATGCTCATTACATAAATTAGTGAATTCATCTGATATAAATTCTCATCCTCTATCTGATCTCAAACATTTCAAATCCTTACCACTTTGTTTTTCTACCATAGCCTTATACCATTTAAACATCTTGAATGCTTCAGATTTATCTTTTAGAAACATAATTGTCATCATTCTAGAGTAATCATCAACAAAGAGAATAAAATATCTATCTCCATAATAAATCTTTGTCCTCATAGGTCCACATAAATCAATATGGACTAATTCTAGAATATCATCAGATGTATGGGTTTTACTTTTGAAACTTGACTTTGTCATTTTACCTTTTTGACAATTTTTGCACATGATGTTGTCTATCTTTGTCATTGTTGGTAAGCCTCTTACATTTCTCCCTTTGCTTATTTTTATCATGTTGTCAAAATTCACATGACACAATCTTTTGTGCCACAACCATATGTCTTCATTTCTAGTCATTAAGAAAGTGGTGTTAGTATCATTTAGATAGAATAAGTTCCTTTAGTCTATTCACTGGTACCAATCAGTTTTTCTGATTCATTGAAGATATTTGCCTTCTTGTTCTCAAATGCTACTCTGTGACCTGAATTATTTAGTTGAGAAACACTCAAAAAATTATAATTCAATCCTTTTACCCAATAAGCATTTCACATTTAATCAGGTTATTCAGCATTATTGTTCCTTTACCTTCAACTGGACAAGGTGTATCATTACCCATTCTTACTATACCACCGTTATAATACTCAAAAGTGTTAAAATTTTCTTTTTCACTGGTCATGTGGTGAGTGCAGCCACTATCTATAATCCAGATGTCATTCTTGCTAACCCTAGATATGAGTGCAGTTTCTACATACCTTTCATCTTCATCTGAATCATCCTTCACAACTACAAATACCATCTCGATGTCTTCATCAGGTTCGGTGTCAGTATATTCATCTTTGCAAGCAGCTAGGTAGATAGCCTTCTTGCGTTTGTCCTTGTAGTCTCGGGTATCTATTCTTTCTGATTGTCGATAACCTCTATAATCTTTGTTATCACCTCTGTCATATTTCTTCTCAAAAGATCTGTCATTACTTTTGTCATCTTTTCTTCTGTTAGGACATCTTGCAACAAAGTGTCGAATCTCTTTACAATTAAAACATACAAGTGGTAACTTGCCTTTGTATTTACCTTTACCTCTCTGCATTCTTCTAGCCATAAGTGCTTCTATTTCATCTAGATCTTCTTCTTCATTTTCACTTTCACTGTCTCTTCTAGATGAGTGTCTATGAATTGATTTGCTTATTTTCATAGAAGACTTAAATGCAGACTCTAAGTTTGGTAAGACACTATTGTCAAAGTTATTCATCTCAAATGAAATCAGTCTACTAATTAAACTATCAAGAGTAACTGTATTGTTTGCTACTGCTCTCATTTCTTGAATGACAGAAACTCTAATAGCATATACAAGTAATAAGGTTCTTAAGATTTTACTTACCACTATCTCCTCTTCAAGTGTACCTCCAACACCTCATATAGCATTGACTACATCTTTTATCCTTATGTTGTACTATGTTATGTTTTCTCCTTCTTTCATTCTGAGATCATCAAACTTTCCTCTAAGGCTTTCTGCCTTGGCTCTCAGAACATTTGTATCACCTCCATGTACAAGCTTCAGTTTGTCCCACATCTTCTTTGCAGTTT
>MU223640.1:86790-102212 GCA_018584345.1 Thuja plicata
GCTTCAGTTTGTCCCACATCTTCTTTGCAGTTTTGCAATCCTTGACATCTTCAAATTCAGCATCAGAGAGTGAGGAAGAAATCTCTATAACCATGCAGTTATGCTCATGCTTCTCTCTCAATTGATCCATTGTCAGTACTCTTGTAGGAAACACATATTCAATATTTAGGAATTGAGTAACATCATTACCAATACATGATAAGTGGAGTCTTATCCTGCTTTGCCATGAAGCAAATTTTTCTTTGTTCAACATGGGCACATCTCATATGTTCATCTTGTGATCCTGACTTAGGTCTTGAAACCTTCCTTCTAAGCACACAAGCTCTGATACCAATTGTTAGTAATAACTGAGGGGGGGGGGGGTGAATTAGTGGCCTCAAAATTTATCCTTCAACTATTTACCACCAATCAAATAAACCTTAGATTATTAAGTCCCTACAAGATGCATGCCATGAAATACTTACAATGATTAACTGTCAATCGGTTTTCCTTGTTTGTCCTTATTCTCTTTGATTACCGATAAGCAGTAAAACTATTTACCGAAACTCAGTAAATAAGCAGAGTATACCGATCAACCCAGAAATGCATATGTGAAATGTAAAACAGTAAATTAATAAACCATACACACATAACACATGGATTTTAACGTGGAAACCCTATTAAGGGAAAAAACCACTAGGACCGGTACCCAAAATTTTCACTCTTCTGAAGTGAGCCCTGTTAGGAGCCAACCCTGTTAAAGGTTACAAACACACTGTTAAGCGTGATCTTGTTAGAGGATTTTATACATAGAGGTTGTCACTTAGTATCCAACATCTATTGCTACCATCCTTGAATCAGCCTCCTTAGACTGCCAATAGGTATCGGGCAAGTCCAATGCTACTTTCATGATTTAACCTTTTTGGCACTCCTTGGGATGTACCTCAATATATAGAAGACTGTTAAGTCCTACTCAGTTAAGAAACTTGATGCTTCAATGGTTAAACTGAAACACTATGACTTGTTTCTAATGTAACTTTGAATTATAGATTTTTAGCTCTATTTAAGTACATTACCTCTCTGATCAATGTATCAATTCAATTCTTTGTGCTCCACACTTTCTGCTCTATGATGCTGTATTCACTGTTCGTCAGTGTCTGCAGAATTCTTTAGCTCTTCTTTAGCTTGATTGATCAGGACTATATGAAGTTCTTCTTCATCAGTTTCTCTTCAGCATCCTTCTTTCTATTCAGTCCCCTTCCATGCATACATAAATGAATTAAGTTTGTCTCTTATATAGACATGATATTCACCGTTTCTTGATTCTTGATTTTTGATTCTTGGTGTGAAAAAAAAATCCAAGCAATTTGATTTAAATCATAGCTCCTAATTTATATCATAGTTATCTTCATGCCAACTATACAAATATTCTTTAAATCAATTAATTAACTATGGTCAAATAAAAAAAAGAAAACAACTAGTTAAGTCTATCTTTAGCTCTTGCCAGCTAGATATTTTGTCATTTTTTGAACTCTTTGTTCTGTCGGTCAACTCTGCAGTTAGTTGTCGGTGGCAATTGCTAGTTCTTTCGGTGTGACTTCAGTTAGCTTTGGGATCTCCGTCCGCCGAGCATCATTGGATTTTACTCATCGGGCATCCTGTGGTTTTGCTTTGTCAGGCAACACTGTCTTCTGCTCGTCAGGTATCATTGTGACTTTTCTTCAACTTAACATTATCAAACATTCAATCAGTTACATGTCATCAAAAATATGAAATATATTAGTTGTAGTTCATCAATTACCCAAACTTATTGTTCTATAACCAATTCAAATATTTGGCTCTCGGTAAGCTCTTCTAGCTTAGATTTGGTTCTTGCAGTGTACTTTCTTCATTCTTAATTCTTCATTCCCTTCACTAGATAGATGTAGCAACTTCTGATTCTGTCTCTCCCTTTGTTGTAGAATCTCTTCTCCCTTTTTTGGATAGCTAGTTAACTTTTCCAATTCTCTCCCTTAGATGGATGTTTCTCTAAATCTTTCTTTGATATTTTTTTGACTATTCCTCTCCTTGATGGATATTTCTTTCCTCTTACTTTGGATCTTCTCTCCCTTATCTTTGGATATTTCATATGGATATATTCATTTAGTTCATCTCTCCATATTCATTAAGTACATCTATCCCTTTGACAACAATGCCAAACAAATAATATCTCTCTCCCTAATATATTCCTTGAATTTCCTCTCCATCAACAATTTAGCTCTGTAGTAGCAATTAATATCTCTGGTGTTCGGTTCTTATAAGTACCTTTCTGTGTACTGATATATCATTCTAGTGCATATCTTAGCTTGCATCAAAATGATTGATCTTCTATTAATGTGTAGGCTGATGCAACCTTATAGTCAGCTTAGTGACCAGTAGACAAGGGTCAGACCCCTAGTCTCTTTTTTATGTACTCAAATGTAGCTTTTGGCAATGGCTTTGTGAATATGCCTGCTAACTATTAATTGGATAGTATATATTCCAGTATCACCTCTTTCTCTTGTACTTGTTCCCTTAAGTAATGATACTTGATAAAAATGTGCTTTGTCTTAGTATGCATGACAAAATTATTTGAAATGTTTATTGCACTTGTATTATCACAATAGATAATCACTAGATCAAGGATTTCCATATTCATACCTTTCAGTAATTTCTTGATCCATGCAATGTTAGAGAGATTTTCAGTATCAGCCAAATATTCTACTTCTGCAGTTGATTATGAGATGCATCCTTGCTTCTTACTTATCCATGTGACAAGTCTGTCACCCATAAAGAATGCTCCTCCTGTTGTGCTCTTTTTGTCATCTATGTGTCCAGCCCAATCAACATTGGTATAGACTTGACGCTCAAATTTGCCTTCTTTATTATACCATAGACCATAGTCTTTGATATTCTTTAGATATCTCAGAATTCTTTTGACAAAAGTCATGTGTGATTCCTTGGGATCAGCAGAGAAGCTTGCAACTATTCCAACTGCATGCGCTATATCTGGTCTAGTATGTACATCATACATGAGTTTTCCAATCATAGATCTACATAAGGTCTGATTTACCTCAATTGAATTGTCTTCCTTTTTCATCTTGCATCTGGTTGCCATCGATGTTCCAACTGGTTTGGATTCCTCCATCTTGAATATCTTGAGAACTTCCTTGATGTATTTGGATTGTGTGATGTAGATGCCTGCATCTTGTTGAAGAATCTATAGTCTAAGAAAAATTTGATCTCCCTAAACATTGACATCTCAAACTCTTTTCTCATTTCATCAGCAAATGATTTGCATAGCATATCATTATCTCCAAATATGATATCATCAACAAATATTTTAGCAATCATAATGTTATCATCAACATCTTCTTTTAAATACAAATTATTGTTATCACTCATTCTTTAAAATCCAACACTTATGAGATAAGAGTGAAGTCTTTCATACCATGCTCTTGGTCCTTGTTTCAATCCATACAAGGCTTTGTGTAGTCTACAAACCATGTTCCTCTTGTTAGGATCAACAAACCCTTATGGTTGTTCAATGTATACCTCTTCTTCTAGTATTCCATTTAGGAATGCAGATTTGACATCCATTTGGTATACTTTGAATGCAACATAAGAAATTAGAATTCCAACTCCTTCTATTCTAGCAATGGGTGCAAAGGTTTCTCCATAGTCAATGCCTTCTTCTTGTGCATGCCCTTTGCATACTAATCTTTCTTTTTTCCTTGTGACTTCTCCATTCTCATTCAGCTTGTTTCTGGATATCCATTTGGTACCAATGACATTTTTTTTATTTGGTCTAGGTACTAATGTCCATGTTCTGTTCTTTTCAATCTGCTCAATTTATTCATTCATTGCACTAACCCATTCTTGATTTTCAAGTGCAGTATTCACAGATTTAGGCTCAAAATCACAAATCAAACATCTAGTGTTCAATGACTTACTTCTTGTTATCATTCTAGCCTTTTTGTCTCCTATGATTTGGTTTTGTGGATGGTGTCTTCTGACATACTTGGCAATTACCAGTTCAAATCTCTGTTCATCATTTCGATCATCATCTTGACCTTCATTTTGATCTTCATCACTCGGTACATCATTGTTAGTAATTTCCCAATTTTTGGTGTTTGTAGCCTGATGCTCGGGTGCATTGTTCTATCACTCGGTAGCAATACACTATTTCTTGGGAAGAGTGTCAAGTTCTTCACTATAGAAATTTTTTTTGTAGTATTTTAGTTCCTTTTTACTTTCCTCATCATTTTTCTCAGCAAATCCATACACTTTGACATTTGCAGTTTCAATGATTTTGTTAGAGGATTTGTTAAGAGATTTATAAGCCTTTCTTTTGGTAGAATAACCTAGAAATATTACTTCATCACCTTAGGATTCAAGATTTCCATTTCAATCATCTTTCAAAATACAACATTGAATTCCAAAAATTCTAAAGTAACTTACATTGGGTGTGTATCTATACCATAGCTCAAAAGGTGTCTTATTGTTGTATTTCTTCAATTGAACTTAATTTAATGTATAGACATCAGTACTGACAGCTTCTCTCCAGAATGTTTGTGATGCCTTTCTCAATCATTAGTGTTCTGGAATAGTCAACAATCAATCTATTTCTTCTTTCAGCAATCCCATTTTGCTATGGTGTTCTCGGTGCAGAAACCTGTCTTTTAATTCCACACTCATTACAAAAGTTAGTGAACTCATCAGAAATAAATTCTCCTCCTCTATCCGATCTTAGACATTTTAGTTCCTTTCCACTTTATTTTTCAACTATAGATTTATAGCATTTAAACATCTTGAATGCTTGTGATTTCTCTTTTAAGAACATAACAATCATCATTCTAGAATAATCATCAACAAAGAGAATGAAGTATTTGGCACCATAATAGCTCTTTGTTCTCATTGGTCCACATAAGTCAGTATGGACTAATTCTAGAATAGCATTAGATGTGTAAGTTTTTCTCTTGAAACTAGACTTTATCATTTTACCTTTTTGACAATTCTTACACATGACATGGTTGGGTTTTGACATGCTCGGTAAGCGTCTTACTTTCCTTTTATTGCTTATCCTAACCATGTTGTCAAAATTCACATGACATAACCTTTTATGCCACAACCAAATGTCTTTGTTTATAGCCAATAAAAATGTGGTCTTAATATCATCAAGATAGAATAGGTTACCTTTTGTTTGTTCACCACTACCGATTAACCTTCCTAATTCATTATAGATCTTTTCCTTTTTGTTCTCAAATGCAACTCGGTCTCCTATTTTATTCAGCTGTGAAATAATCAATAGATTATAGTTAAGTCCTTTCACCCAATATAATTTTCACATCTGATCAGATTATTCAACATTATGATTCCTTTACCCTCAACTGGACAAGGTGAGTCATTACCCATTCTTACTGATCCACCATTATAGTATTCAAAATTTTCAAACTTTTCCTTATCTCCATTCATGTGGTGAGTACAACCACTATCAATAATTCAGACATCATTTTTACTAACCTTAGATATGAGTGCAGTATCAACATACCTTTCTTCTTCATCTGAATCATCCTTCACAACAAAAAATACTACCTCAATATCTTCATCAGACTCGGTATCATTATTTTCATCTTTGTTCTCAGCTAGGTAACAAGACTTCTTTCCTTTTTCCTTAAAGTCTCGGTTATCTCTTCTATCATATTGTCGGTTTCTTTGGTAATCTCAATCATCACCTCTGTCAAACTTATTTTCATAAGGTCTATCATTGCTTATGTCATCTTTTCTCTTGTTAGGACATCTAACAACAAAGTGTTCAATCTCTTTACTATTAAAACATACCAATGGTAATTTACCTTTGTATCTACCTTTGCCTCTCTGCAATCTTCTTTCCATTAGTGTTTTAATATCATCAAGTTCTTGTTCATCACTAATCACTTTCACTATCAATTCTCATAGTGTGTTTATAACTTGATTTAGTTATTTTCAAAGAAGATTTGAATGTAGACTCAATAGTTGGTAAGAAATTGTTGTCAAAGTTATTCATCTCAAATGAAATAAGTCTACCAATCAAACTATCTAGAGTAACATTTTTATTTGCTACTACTCTCATTTCTTGTATAGAAGATACTCTAATAGCATAAATAGGCAGTAAGGTTCTGAGAATTTTACTTACCACTATTTATTTTTCAAGTACACATCCTACTCCTCAAATAACATTAACAACCTCTTTGATTCTGATACTATACAAAGTGATGTTTTCTCCTTCTTTCATTCTTAGGTCATCAAAATTTCCTCTTAGGCTTTTAGCCTTATCTCTCAGCACATTCTTATCTCCTTCATGTACTAGCTTGAGTTTGTCCCACATTTGCTTTGCAGTGGTGCATGCTTTGACATCTTCAAATTCAGCATCAGGGAGTGAGGAAGCAAGTTCTATCGTCATAGAATTGTGTTCATGATTCTCTCTCAATTGATCAATTGTTAGAGGTCCAGTAGGTAAAACAAATTTACTATCCAAGTACTATCTGACATCATTTCCAATACCTGATAGGTGGAGTCTTATCCTGCTTTTCCATGATGCAAATTTTTCCTTGATCAACTTAGGCCTTGTGTGAATCTAACATATATATACTGCTTGATGAATATGCTATTTATCCTTTTCTTAAGCTTTACCAAATAACATTCGATCTTTTCTTGACCTTTATCGAATATCAGTAAATAACTTAGTGTTTACCGATCAATACTATTTTAGTAACGTGTAAAAAAAAACATCAAAGCAATGAACCATATACACATTTGACACATGGATTTTTGATGTGGAAATATTGTTAAGGGAAAAACCACTTGGGACCGGTCACCCAAAATTTTCACTCTTTTGAAGCAAGCTTGGTGAAGAGCCAACCCTATTAAAGGTTACAGACACACTGTTAAGTGCGACCTTGTTAGAGGATTTAAAACTAATAGTTTATCACTTGACCTAGCATTCACTATGCTGTCAACATGAAAACCTTTTGATACTCCTTGGGATGTATCTCAATAGATTGAGGATGGTTAAATCCCACTCTATTAAGATATTTTCTAAATCAATGGTTAAACTGAAACAATAGATGATTTTTTCATTAATACAACTTTGAATTACAGATTTTTTGATCTATTGTAAGTCCATAATACCTTTCTGATCAATATGATCTTCTTTTCCTTTTCTCCCCTCTTTTCTTTGTGCTCGGTGAATGTTGTTGCTTCTCTATTGCTTGGTGTCTGCAGAATTCTTGGCTCTATCCTTAAGCTTGTATGATCAGATCTGCATGAAGACTTCTATCTTCACCAAAATTTTCTTCAGAATTCCTCTTTTGATTATGAATTACTTGTATCTTTATATAGACGTGATTTCACCGTTCATTGTCCTTATTTTATTTTTTGATCACTTCTTGATTTGTAAAGCTCACCATGCTTGCTTTAGTTTTATTCTGTAAATCTCTCTTTGTTTTCTGGAATAAAACATGATTTAAATCTCCTTATCTTTAGTTTTTATCTGATCGATGAAAAAAAGTAATCAATCAGTTAAATCTAAATATAGCTTTTCTAGCTAAGTTGTTTTGTCATTTTCTAACTTTAGTTCTCATCGGTCAATACTTCAGTTGTGCTTGGTGACGACTACAGATAGCTCAGGCATCAACTTCATTTCTGTTTGTTGATAAATATAGTTAGCTTGGTAATGCTTTCTTGGTTATCACTTGGTTGGGTAACACTATCCGTCGGGTAACACTGTGAACTTCTGTGCTTGGGGTTCACTGTCTATTGGGGTTTACTGTCACTCGGTGTATATAACTACCGACAAAAAAAATTTGTCTCTACAAATCTTTAATTGTTGTGACAATATGTGTATGAGAAATTATACCATATCAAGTTTACATCAATGACAATACAATACATTAACTGATTTAATGTCTTGCATTTACTTTCTGCAGCTCAGTGATCATCAACTTTGTCATTTTCAAACATTCAATTAGTTATAGCTCATCAGAAAGATCATAGGCAATGTGCTTCACAAATGTAGTTACACACTCAATGAATTTTGTAAAGTCTTCCCTTTCAACACTTGATAGTCACTTTCTGGGGTTCTTTCATGGTTCCTCAAACTCAACCTTGGAAAAGTAGTGCATTGGTATCTAAACTCCATGTACTTTTGCACATAACTCCCCATTTGCACCGATCTTTAAAAATTTATCAGGATTGTCCAAATATATGATTTTGAGCCAACTGGCATATTTTACATCATCAAATGATCGATAGAGATTATCGAGTGTCATGCATGTCAATTTACGCAGTGCAACATGTTATTCAATATACATATCTCTTTGCTAGGTCGTGTTCATTATATTTCTCATTTCCTCTAGCATGGGGAGAAGACCTGCTAATGTTAAGAGTGTCTCTACATTACTTAACCTTCGTAGTAGCTCAATTTTTTTTGGTTTCCCTCATTCTTCACGACTTGAGTTCATTAGAGGAAGCAATGATTTATATTTTGAAAAAACTTGATGCGCTGATCCATCCAAAGAGATCCATCTAGTATCATTATACTTAAGAAGCTTGTTCCCATTGATTAGTAATTTAGAAAAGTGTTGAGATTCCCTGAATCATTTTGGACTTCAAAAAAATTATCGATAGATCTCTTTGATTAAAAATTCAATTTTTTGTACTGGAGCATGCTTGTTGACAACTCCAAAAGATAGATTCATTCTGTGGGTCATGCAGTGAATGAAAATAATGTAGGGTGCACAAGAAGTTTGTATCTTTGTGCAAAGAGCACCCATGTGACCTTGCATTACTGAAGCTCCATCGACTCCAACACACACCAACTTTTTGGTAATCATCATGCCATCTATACCTCCATATTCAATTAGAAAACTCTTTACTAGTTCAAATAAATTTTTAGCTGTCTCATTATCCTTTATTTTAGAAACAGTTAGTAGATGAGGTTGGTGGAGAAAATTGTGTACACTATAAACATGCATGCATACCTAGGAAGTATTATCTACTATTGTAACCTCGTATAAATTCAATGAAATAAAGTTTGACTCTTAAATTTTTGCCTTTAGATCCTCTTTTTCAACCTTAACAAGACAACTTGCCCATTCCCATCGATTGTTTACTGACCAGTGACTGTTAGGATAGTTATGAACTTTTAGAAAGTGTAATAATTCTCTCAATGATGGGTAGTCTGTCATAGGATGCCCCCTACTCATAATATAAAAGACAACACTTAACTGAACAACTTTTCCCATTTGTTCTACTTCCATTTCTCTTCCAAAATAGCTTCAATAAAGCTTTTAACTTCAACAAGATTCGTTTGTATATTTTTTTGAAATCCAAATAATTCTACATTCCTAACATGCTAAGATTCCTCTGTTTTCCATCTTATCACTGATTTTCAACTCCATCTATAGTTTTCTTTTTGTAAAATTTACCCAAATGTTTCTCTATGGTGTTAATTTTTAGTTGCAACCTATTTTCCTTCTTATTTATCTTGGTACAAATATTACATTTTCATTCTACCAGAGGCTCACCTTCAATTAGATTGTCCACTAGTTCAATGAATGGATACTTTGACACCCATTCTATTTGAAAATTCCTTGACAGATCCCACATCTCATGTTTTTTTATTCTCTATCCTTTTTGGAATTGTATTTTATTTTCTTCTTCCCTACACCATCATCATCTCTAGCATTCTTAGCCTCATGCAATTTGATTATATCATTATGTCTACTCTGGGTATTTACTTGAAAATCTTCTTCAAGTTCATCGTGATCTGAGATATCAGGTTCGCCGACTTCTTCAATATGTTGTGTAGGTTCAGGTTGTGAATGTTGTAAATCTAATTGTGATGAAGTAGCTTCCTGATTTTGGCCAGAAACATTTCCAATACCAAAGTACGATGATAAGGTTCTGCATTTTGCTGGCCTGGGTGGCCTCTCTTGGCTTTCCCCACATGCAAGAGCCTTACCCTTATTCTTGTTCGACATCTCCAATGAAATAAATGCTTCAAATTTTTTTTAACTTGTTGAAGAAGTGACAATAGACTATAAATATATAAATATGATTCATTGGTCGTAAAAACATGTCGGAGGTCTCCCCGATGACCACATCTGATAGCACTGACCAGTGACCACTAACAGGTCCCCACTAAATAAGAATGAACTCAAAATTGCAGAGTTGTAGATAGATAGAGGTGAAACCTTAGGTGGGATCAGAATAATAATCACTTACCTTTGCCTCAATTGTAGTCGCCAATGCACTCAATAGTCTAAAAATTCTCTATCGATCAAATAGAGATATCAAAGATTCAGAACCAACCAGACCAAATTGTTTACAATAACCCTGATCTATGAATGTATTTATACCAATCATTTTTTGTGAATTCAGTGGGAGGTATTAGGTATACAAATATTTGGTGAAGCCCACATAATTAGAACACCTATTATGTTATTTATGAGGTGATTATGGGCTGCCCAATAAATTTCTATGATTAATAAAGTTGGTGAAAATGCATCAGTTTGAGACACATGTCCACCAAATGATAGGTGAATTTGGGGACACCTATAAATATATATGTATAAATCTATTGGTGAATACAGGTCATTGATTCAGGGCCGCTTTGAAATTGTAGGCAAATTTTTAAAATATACTGTGTCCAAAAATAAGATTCGATTGACAATATTATTGAATCAATGGAGAAAATTAAATAAACAGAGGGGCGATGGGCCTGGGCATTCAAACCAATATTTATAAAGTTTGGGCAATTGGCCAAACCCAATAGACACAATATATTCACCAAATCCATGATAGCCAATGGGCAACATTTTCCAAATGGGGAATAATCATCACTAAAATTATCGCTTCCTAGAGCTTCCAAATTAATGGGTGCTAACTTTTTACACCTATACATTTAGCCCCCACTTTAGCAGGAGTATGAGACAAGCTCACACTCATGGTAAAATAGATAAAATCCATAAGATGATCTCAAAAAAGTTAAGGAGATAAGGAAACATCAAGCCCCAAAGTGACTTAAGTCCTCATCAAATCCAAAGCTGAGAGAGAGAGAGAGAGAGAGAGAGAGAGAGAGAGAGAGAGAGAGAGAGAGAGAGAGAGAGAGAGAGAGGTAATTACCTTAGCCCTAGTAAGATTGTGTATCTTACTGTGAACCACACAAAGAAAGAAAAAGTGTGACCACCATGCCTAGTAAGATTATATGTCTTACTGTGGACCACACAAAAGAACCGTAAGAGCTAACATTGAAAGTTCTACCAGGGTTTGTGTGTCATGCTAGTCAACCCATCTAAGATCTGTCCTTAAAGATTGTATGTCAATAAGGGATCTGACAAAGAGAAATATGTCCTTAAGGATTGTATATCCATAATGGATCAAAAGAAAAAGGAGGGATCAATCCTTAAGGATTTTATTTCCACCAAGGGATCCAAAGTGTAACATAGGGATCAGTCCTTAAGGATTTTATATTACCTTAGCCCCAGTAAAATTGTGTATCTTACTGTGAACCACACAAAGAAAGAAAAATTGTGACCACCATGCCTAGTAAGATTATATGTCTTACTGTGGACCACACAAAAAGAACCGTAAGAGCAGGGATTGAAAGTTCTACCAGGGTTTGTGTGTTGTGCTAGTCAACCCATCTAAGATCTATCCTTAAAGACTGTATGTCAATAAGGGATCCGACAAAGAGAAATATGTCCTTAAGGATTGTATATGCATAAGGGATCAAAAGAAAAAGGAGGGATCAATCCTTAAGGATTTTATTTCCATCAAGGGATCCAAAGTGTAACACATGGATCAGTCCTTAAGGATTTTATATCCATTAAGGGATCCAAAGTGTAAAGTATCATCAAAAGATAGTGTGTGTGTGTGTGTGCAAAAATGTGAGCAGAGTGTATGCCCCCATGTTAAATCTATTACAAGCACCTTAACAAGATAAATGGCTTTAACAAAGTGTACATGCATCTAATAGAAATGTTTCCACTATGAAATGCCCCCAAGAAAGGACAAACCAAGGGAAATGAGAACATGACAAAAGAGATCACCAAAGGGATCTACCAACTATGGGGTTAGTAGGTCATATGATAAATAATGTATATCAGAATTATATCAAAATGAATTTTCATCATTCCCTAAAGGAATTAGAACTACAACACAATGAAATATAGGCACATAAGATTCAAGAAGAAGAATCTTTTGGTCGGCATCATGGAGACCAAAAGAATAGGTGCTACCACTTTGTATCATCCCAAGAAGACAACACAAAGGCACATTTATGAACAATGGCATGTGTACAAAAAAACATATAACAACATATAGAAGAAACAAGATACAAAGAGAAGAATGATTACGATATTTTGATTCCTTTATCACCTTGTGCCAACAGAGAAACATGGGTCATTTAAAGAAATCTAAACAAAACATATAACAAGAAACACATCACGGGGGAAAAAGATCGTGACACACAAGAAAACAAATAAAATAAAAACAAAGGACCCACTGTACAAGTGGAGCTAGTCAAGTGTATCTCCTTCTCCCCCATCTCATTCCATAGTGTTTAGGGAGGGTGGGAAACTCGCAAGAGGACACAAATAAAGCATATAAAATGGAACAATAGCCAAACAAGGATGCTTATGTGAAGACATGTCACTATATTTAGGATTACGAGTGATAGATAATTATTGTGAAAGCATAGCTGGTAAATCATTATCAAGATCAATAGTCTCATACATGCCATCATAATCACTGGCATGCATATCCATGTTAGTATCATGAACATCATCATCAAGAGTATCTTATTCATCAAGATTAATTGTAGTAGAATCCAAGATACAAATGGCATTTTCATTTTAAATTTGTTCACTTCTTCCATAGGCTCAAGCATGGGTTGGTCAAAGGAAAGTGAATAATGAGGAGGGGTATGAGGTGAAGAAATGTTTTGGGAAATATGTTCATGAGATCTAGCAAGATTTTTATGATGAAGATCATGAGCATGATGATTATTTTTGTTTTTACTAGATATTTTGGCTGGAATAGGATCAATCAACATCAGGTTCTTTTATTCTTTAGGAGGAAGAACTGAAGGAACCACACTAGGTTGAGGGATGATAGGAAGAGGATGTGGATAAGGAGGAAAATGTGGCATAGCAAGAAGTCCACAACTAAGATCATCCTTAGGTTTGCTAAGTTCACAAATTTTTTTAATCTTCAAGGCTTTGTATGATCAAAAAAGATAATTTGGATGAACTTTAGTTGGTTGAAGAATGTAAGGCCAAAAGAAATCAAGTTCAACGGAGTCTTGCAACATAGAAGGCTGATAAATACTATTGTTAACAGTCATGATATCTCCATTATGAGGAAATTTAACACATTTATAAATAGGAGAAGCCAAAAAATTCATTGAGTTAATCCAAGGAAGACCAAGTTTGACTTGAAATTGATCACAAGTAGGATTAATAATGAAAGTAGTGTCCCAAGTTTTACCACCAAATTCCACAGAAAAAGAAATGGAACCATGGGAAGGATAAAGGAAACCACTACAAGTTTGAATCAAAATATCATATTTATCTTAGGAATCTTTATGCAATCATTCACTAAAAATATGCTCCTCAATTATCACATTCACCATGCAAGTGGAATAAACATGGGTACCATGGGAAGGAATACCATCAACCCTAGCGACCATGTAAATAGGATCATTAGGTAACTTAATTTATTCAACAAGATGAAAGGTAATACAAGATGGAGGTGAAGGTTGAATTTTACATTGAGGTTTCAGTTGAGGTTGGACATGTTCAATTTGGTTGACAATATGAGTGGCTTCGCCAACTTTCTCATCATAATCAATGAGAGAAGAAGGTTTCTCAATAGTATTGGTTGAATGAGATGGAAAAGGATTAGTGTATATTTGAAAATTCTAATTAGCAGGTGCAACTGATTTTTTTCCTTGGTTAATATCAACATCTACAGATATAGAATTAGAATCAATAATGTCTTGAACCACATTCTTCAAGGAATAGCATTTTTTAGTATCATGACCAGGTTGACAATGGAATTAATAGAAATATTTGGGATCAAAGAATCTAGAAGGCAGTTTGGATGGGTCAATCGGTTTGATACGAGGAATTTTAATCATATTTTCATTCATTAATTTCAAAATCACATTATGCAAATATTTAAAAAGTGGAGTAAAAGTACAAAAAGGTCTAAACATAGAGGACAAGGTAGCAACACCTTTGGATTTTGTTTCCACTTGTTCATCAACTGTGTTGGAGGATTTGTTGATTTTGATGTAGTTGTTAGTCTTATGAAATTTGTTGAAATTGGATGCAACATCACTCTTATCAATGAAAATAGGAGCCATTGGAGTGTTTCTCTAAAATTGACTCACTTGAAGTTGATAATGATGAAGCACTACACACAATTGTGAAATGGAAGAAAAATCAGTAAGGAGTATCTAATCTCTAATGTCCTTTTATAAATTAGTAATAAAAATGTGTTGTATATAAACATCAGGCACGCGATAAGAAATTTGAGCATGCAAATGCTTATATCTACCAATAAAGTCACTAATTATTTCTTTAACACCTTGTTTACAATGCATTAAATCAGTCAAAGAAATTTGAGGATAAATTTTTTTTTGAAATTGTTGAATAGAAGCATTAGAAAGCTTGTAGAAGGAATCAATGGAAGAAGGAGGCGAAGAACAGTACCATTTAAAAGCTTTATCTCAAAAATTTCTAGTAAACAACTTTGTCATGGACCTATAGTCATGAGAGAAATCACTTCACAAGGTTTGAAAAGTTTTAACATGAGTCACAAGATCACCCTTATCATTATAATTCTCATGATAAGGAATATCAATACTTTTTGGAATAACAACTCAGATAATATCTATGGAAAAAGGACTAGAAATATCACATGTGGTAATGTTGAATTTAAATTGAGTCAAATAAGCAAGTTGTTGTTGCAAACAAGACACAGTTTGAGATAAGATATTAATGGTAGAATCAGTCAAAGAAATGATAGGAGGAGAAACATTGGAAATGTTAGGAATATTGTTTGAAATGGAGGGAATGTTGGAAGAAGCATGAAGAATGGTAGGAGCATTGTTGGAAGTAGGATTGGGATATGAAAAAGGAACACTATGATAAGAAGTCATAGATGAAGGCAATTAAATACATAGAACACACATAGGAAGACAAGGAAGAATAGGATTAGGGAGACTCACATGTGTGGGGTTATAAGTTTGGTGTAATACCCTCTCCTATGTGACATTTTATTTCACATGTTTGATTTTCTTTTTGTCATGTTAGGAGGGTTAACTATTTGATTTGATAACTTACCAATATTAATGTGAATTTTATATGAATTAATGG
>MU223640.1:113113-132131 GCA_018584345.1 Thuja plicata
TAATTTGGTTTTTCGGTCATAATTCATGTTGTATTAATGTAGCATTCATGCAGTCCTCTATGATACTTGAACTAGATAAAGTAAAAATTCATTCTTCAAAAAAAAATTGTTGTGTTTCTTTCATGCTTATTTTGGGCATGACATTTGGATTGAAGTTGTGATAAGAGGTGGAGAATAAGTGGAAATACTAGGAATATAAGTGGAGATAGTCAAATAATTTTCAACACTTGTAGTAGGGGGAATATAGCCTAATTGTTGAGCATATTCCATAAGAGGTTTAACATTAGAATTAATAATATGTAAAATTCCACGCAAGAGGTTAGGACCATTTTCAACATTGTGAATGAGTTTATTTAAACCTTATACAATGGAAGAAGATTTAGGATTATGATTTTATTGAGCTAACCAATGTTCCAACTTTTAAAATTCATGATTAAGCTTTTGCACTTGGGTGGGAGGAACTATTAATGCTTCATATTCATCATTATAAGAAAGAGAAGAGTTGTTCTCCATGATAGGATTGGTATCATTAGGATGCATGGTGGTTTCATCAAGATTCCTAGCAAAAATGGTAGGTTCACGATCAAAGGAACCCATGAGCCTACGACTTCTAACCAGAATACTATAAGTTAGACTCAAACTGATAAAGCTCATACACAAAGGAATGAAAGGAAGGGAATATGAAATGTAAAAATTTAATGTAAATAGAGATTATCACAATGCATACAAAGTAAATCTAGATATGAAAGAATATATAATACCAAATGAACCTATATTTAAATGCATACCATGTAACCAAAACAATGTAGATCTAAATATAGGAATGGAAAAGCTATCTAATCAAAACATGCTAGAGATAATCTATCTATGTAAAGGAAATATTACATCAAGAGAAGGGATGTGAATGCAATACAAAGAAGATCTAACTACCAATTCAAAAAGTATGAAGCATAAAAATGACGGGTTCACCAAATTGTATATGGAGAAATGGTGATCAATTGAAGACCACCAAGTCATGCATGTACATTGAGAAGACCCTAAATCCTATCCTCAAGCCAAATATGATTTTTACAACCCAAAGGATGAAAGGGCACAAATACAAGATCTAGCTAAGAAGAGAATTTAGGGTATTCTTAGTGATGTATGGAATAAAATGATACGTGATCTTATGTTTATGATTAAAAGAAGATGTAACAACAAGGTATAATAATATATCTGAGCTAATGTATTAAAGTAGATATAAGATGTAGGAATAATAATGTATGTACCTGAAAATGGCAGAGGGAGAAGGTCTTCAAATATTGATTTTCTATCTGACAGAGTCACAGAATGTCTTGATACCTAAATCCAGTAGTCTATAACCTACAACTCTGTAACCTGCAAGTTTCTATTATATCTCAGGAATAGGTCAAAACTAGTTTGACCTGGACCCAGGTATAGGTCAAAGGTTTTACCTATACCCTATTTGGTCAAAATAAAAATAGAAAGTTTATGTGGGAATCTCTTCTGATGGTCCTTCTAGCTCTATAACTGGAGTCAACACTCTAAATGTTAAGGTATATGTTGAAGGTTCAACCTATAACTAATACTGCCAGATTCTAGAATAGAAAATGGATCTGGAAAGTTCTTCCAATTGGATTCTTGGATCTGTAGCCAAATCTACACTTTGAACCTGCACCTGCACATAAGAGAGAAAGGGAAATTTTTGGGGGAAAGGAGCTTTCCTTGGTCAAGCCCCTATTTATGAATTAACCTTGAAATGAAATATGTAAAAGCATATAAAAAAAGACAAATGTAAGTATTCACCTTGCTTGACAAACCTTTGTGGATGGATAGGGATCCACTATACCCACAAAGATGTATGATTTCTTTATTGAATGCGTAATTGTAGAATGTAGGATGTCTTCACCAATGCAATAGATCTACACTTGCCAAATCATGGATGTATGTATACTTGATATGCTTTAATGGAGAAGGAAAGGAATGAAGAATGGATATGAATCCTCTTTCTCACTTGGGAATTCCTCCGCTACTACATCATATGAGAGAGATTCACACAATAGTCTTCAATTCTTGCAGCCAAATCCTTGCTTGCTTGAAATCACCTTGAGCTTGAATGATTGAACATATATGCCTATAATGGGTGAAGGGGAGAAGCCTCCTTTTATAGATATTTTGAACATATATGCCTATATATGCCAATAATGGATGAAGGGGAGAAGCCTCCTTTTATAGATATTTTGGGGTTCAATTTTGTGGAGGCTGACCTCACCTCATTGGATGGGAAAATGAAAATAATGTGCATCGGGCCCAAAACCCACCAGATTTAAACCCCCAAGGTATAGGTTAAAAGTGGTTCAACCTATACCTGGAAGGGTAAAATTTGAGGAAAAATTTGCAGGGTCAAATAAATATTAAGGGGCTCGGGGAAAAACTAATAGAAAAGTGGGAAAATCAAGCATAAATGCACCCAAAATCAAGGAGATCACTAAAATAGGGCCCAAATAGGTTCTAGAGCTTCCAAATTAATGGGTGCTAACTTTTTAGAACTATACAACATGTCATGTAAGAACATTTCATTGGTTTCATCACCAATTTGAACCATATAGATATTTCACATAAAAAATTATTTTGATTACATTTATCAGTCATTTAGAGATCATATGTACATACATTATATAAAGAACATCATAACATTTATTTATTAGTCATTTCATTTCATTAATTAGTATACACCATATATCTCCTTTCTATCATTAGAATCATTCTATAATTTAAATTCATACATTTGGAAAATACATAATCATACTAGCCCATTTATCAATGTTAGATAGAACCATATGAATAAAAAATAATTATAAAATGTGTATCACCTCACATAGCATCATGCATAAAGAAAGTATAAAACAACTCATGTGCATCCACACCATAAAATAGAATCATACATATTAGTCCATTTGTCCATCATATATCATAAAGCATCAAAATCATAATATCCAGTGTACAATGATATCATGAAAAGAAAATATGCATCTCAAGTCATACAATCATCCAAGAAACATGTCAAAAAGCATGTATACATGCCCATTTCACTATGATGTACTACCTCCAGAATCTGTATCCCTCTACTATAGATGAGTAGGACCTCCTCCACATGTATCTTTCCCTAGCCTCAGTGAATGAAAAGACACTCCTACACTCTCAATGTGCCCTTGTCTATATGCTCTTACATAAGAACTCTACAAGTAATTTTCCAATCTTTGATCAAGAGGAATCAAATGCTCATAAGTTGATCTGCACTTGTGTCCCTCTCAACAGTAAAGTCCTATAATTGCGTTTGCAACCTATCAATCTATCTCTGTAGCTGATCTTATTTTAATCACATCAAGATCCTCCTACAAATATCTAACCAAGCAAGCATTTATAAAAAAACTACTTAATATCAACCATTTGTATCAGTTAGTTAACTGGTACAAACATTTACCCTATCAACTCATGTATGATTTTATTGATCCCACGGATTCTATCAGTCAGTTAGTGCCAATCAATGATCTTGACTCATAAAAAAAATGAACAAATAGAGCAATTTAAATTGACCGTATTTGTAGATGTATGGGGCATGTTAACTAGACATGTAAAAATTAGATTATAGAGGCTAATCAATCTACCCATTTTTATCGAATTATATTTGCATAATCCTATTTTATTTATTAAGAGATCATCCAACCAATAAATTCCTCATTAACCAATCTCTTGAGTGGGTATACACATGATGTTTTACCTTAGGTAGTGACATGAACTTGAGAATAAAATTTTCTTTGAAATAATGCAACAGTCACATCATTTCAAAGAGTGGCAAAATGTATACACCCAAAAATAAATTGATAATTAATTAAATAATAATTATTTAATTAATAGTCCTTCTACTTTTGCTAAATAAATTATTTAAATTTTTAGTCAATTCACTTTACATTATTCTTCTAAACCCAAGTCTCCTTAATTCACTATTAAATAGTTTTCTAAAAATCATTTAAATACCTTGTCATCTAATGACGGGGTCTCCTATTGAAAGTCACCATCCACATCACCCATGGCTAATGAAATTAATTTAATTATTTAAATTATAAATTAGCTATATATCTTCAACAAAGTGTCCTTATTCAAAAAATAAGGAAAAGGTTATGTGGCCTCATAGGACTAAGTAACATGACTATGTGTCCTCATGAGACCAATTCATTGCCACCTTTCCTATCCTTAAGCCCATTGTCCATCCACCTCACTTGGTCAAAGATGACTCAAGGGACACTTGTCCTAAGATTCCTAAAAGCTTAAGTCTTCTTCCACCATTCTCTATTTGGTCATGGACATAATGTTATCAATAATAGTCCACACACACAACTAAGAGGGGGGGGGGGGGCATGAATCAATTGTGAGCCAAATAATTAAAATTTAAACTTTACAAAACTTTACAAAACAATTACTCAATGCAAATATGAACACATTAAATACAACACCATAACACAAGCAATTGGAACTATTTGGAATTTTTATGAAAAGGTTGAGAAACCTTACTCCAAAGGGGGGTGAATCTATTGTGAAGTTTTTATATACTCAAATCAATAAAAATCAACTATTTTTCCTATAACTTTGACTTATTAAAAGTTGTATGGATCTGTATGGATCCCAATGCACCATTGAAGGACACTGAAGGTTATCCCTGACTCTTATGAGAATTTTTTAAGTGGTTTGAAGGATTGAAATGGAGTGAAATGAAAGTTACACAATTTTGATTAGCCACTGGTTGTAGGAAGGCCCTAACTAGGGTTTTGAGAGAAAAATCCCTCTTTCCCAGAGACTCCATCATGGAAAAAATATAAGCCTTGGAGGAGAGAAAGGAGGGAGGATTTAATTTAATATTTTTGAGGTCTCAAATCAGGAGGCAGTTGATGGAGAGAGAAAATACTAAACCCTCTGGACAAGCATATAGATGTGACTGTCCTGATTTTGGTTTTTCAAGAACAACTTGGCCCATGGGTGGAATGAAGAACTAAATCCTTGGATTTAGTAGTTTTATATGATCCTACTTGTGTTAAAATTGGAATTATTGGAAGGAGAATCTATTTTAAGGCACTTTCTTTGGAAAAGAGAACTAATTGCTCTATTAGGCCTAGGAGGAATTTGTGAACAACAAGAGTTAGGAGATTAGTTAAGGGTCCTAAATAAGAGGGTGTTTTTAGTGAGTGGATTGAAGAATTTTAGGGTGGTCAAGACTTAACTTGGTGGAATTCCATGTAAGTTTCCCTCATTAATCCATTTTTGTTCCTTGTAGCCCTGTGTAGGCTTTGGTGTCAAAATAGTGTCTCAGAATTGTTAGGGTGTGGTATTTGTCTTGTATTGCATCTAAGTAAGATGTATAACCTTGGTAGAACCCCTGTTCCATCCTTGAATTTATTTTTTATGGTTGTGAATTAAGAGTACCTTATGGGTATTGAATACTAGGAATTGAATCTAGTCTTGTATGTGTGGATTTTGGGAACTTTAAAAGAGCCCTAGATTTTATGGTGAGTAGAAGGTGTATTGAACCTTTGAGTGATTGTTTGATATAGTTTGGGTCTCTGATCCACCTATTAGGATTCAAGATAAACAAGAGGCTCAATGCCCAGACATACTGCCCAAATGTGAAGGTTAAATCCACCATTTGGACTCACTGTCCAAAATACAAATTTAGGAGTAACAATAACCAGTGAAATGACTGATAGAAACTTGATTTTATTAAATAGTTCCAATGAAGTTCATCAAAATCACTACCTCAGATCTACATCTAGCAGATTTCACAATTACAATCTCACAACTTCCACATTACCCATCCATATTTCCTCACCAAGAAACAACTCTCCTTTATACAAGTTTACAATAAACAATTAGGTCGGCATGTTAGTGGTGCATGAGCACTTATAGTTAATGGCCCTTAGGAACATTTTGGATTTGTTTGAGTTGGTTTGTAAGGTGTTTGTTCATTCACTCTTGTAACAATCGAGTGCAAAATGGGTCAAATTGGTGAATAAACACCCTAGTTGCTTAGATGTATTTTTTTAGGTTAATTGTGTGCTGCAAAGGTAGTTTGTAAGCCTCTAGAAATCTAACCAAGGAATTAGGAACCTTAGCAAGTGAAAATGCATTAAGATAAGATGCTCAACATGTACTATTGTTTCTCGGTACTGATGCTTGCTACTGATACTCGGTACTGATGCTCGACATGTATTGATGCTTGGTGTGTACTACTAATGCTAGGTACATTCAGTTACAATGGCTTGGGAAAAGTAGCTTTTGTCTTTAGTGAAAAGTGTGGTCAGTTGTAACGATTCCTAAAAAGATGCTTGCAACTTGAGCGGATAGCTAAGTCTATTCTAATGATGTGAAGATTATTTAAACATATCCCAAGCCTTCATTTTGAGAGAGAGGTTGAAAGAGTTGGATATTTTTGTATGGGTTTATTATTTTCTAGTTAATGAAAAGTTGTAGGTTGTTTATTTAGTTATTGTTGTTTACTTTGTGTGCAAGTAGATTAATCTTTTGTTTTCATTTTGTAAGTTGTAAGTTCCTATCCTATTCTGGGTTGTAAATACTGAATGGCTCCCTAAGGTTCTTGAATCCATAGTGAGAACCATGTGCCTGGATGGGATTCGAGGGGAGCCCCTGTACATAGTTTTCTTTTTGGTAGGAGAAGTGGCAGTCATGATTTTGGACTTCTTACCCTAGGCAAGCTTGGTAATATTTTGGCTAGGGAAGAAAGTGAGAAAGACATTATGAGTGCATTAGATGAATGAGTTGGTTTAGTCTGAATGAATCTACCCTTGTAGGCTCACCGAGTGTGGAAGAATAACTTGTTGATGGGAACTGGGTCTTTATAAGGAGGTGAAGTTCTTAGTGACTTACTTCAGATTAGGGTTTGAGAGTACCCTAGGAGGTCTAGGAGAGAGACCTTAGAGTAGAGTCAGGCTGACTGTAGGAAGAAGGATCTCGAGTCCCCATCAGTTAAGACTTCCTCAATGCACACACAATTATATAAACCCTTTCTAAGATACAAATGATACCTTACACAAGTAAAAATCAATTACAAATCATCAATTATGCTCCAAGATCTTTAATCCATGCTCGTCATCCTCTAAACACATTATACCACTATAGTCGGCCACAAATAGATCTTCGCATGATCACATGCTTCAGCTGATGTCACCAAGAACACAACGAACCAAAAATCACAAGTAACATTCTCCAACATGTCTTCTACCATGCCTTAAGCTCACAAATCATAAGTCATGCTCACATCCAAGTTATCTCCAAAATATAGAGATTGGCACTGTCATAATCCTCTGTCACATTTTTGTAACCAGTCTTGACCAGAAAAACTATAACTTATGCCAATAGTAATATCAAGCCAAGAAATCTTAGATATAATATCCCTTCTCATCCATGTATACATTTCTATGCTAGCATGCTCTGAAAGTTTGTACAATGTTTGTATACTTCTGTCAGCCTTCCATGTACCAGTGATAACCAGTTTGTCTGAGACTTCAAGTGAAATATATGTTGACATTAATGAAAAAACATGAATGTAAACACCTCTAATAGAAAAAATTCCAATAATATCCCTCTTTGGAATTGATGGTAACATATTATAAAATCCATCAACCCAAACAATATCATTCTCAATACAATCTTCTCAATATCCTCTTCACAACTCCTAAAATAGTAGGGATTTTCTACTTGTATCTCTCCCCCTTTGACATCAATGGAAAAGGGCTCCATATATATCTTCCTTCCCTAACCATCCCACCTCTACAAGGTGTATTTTTTTAAAATCTTCATGCCTTCAATAACTAGGTGCTTGATCACCCAAATATGTTATGTTGTGTTCCTACGATCAGTCCCCCTGAGGAGTGGATCCAAGTATCAAGTCCAAAGAATGATATAGCTCTAATAGCTACTAGAATGATGTATTTTTGCATCATTTAGTTCTTGCAAGGAGGGTTTCCCATTCCAAGAATACCCCTAAGATACTCAAAGGCATATTTTGACAATGTTTTTATGAATATATCTCTATTTTCTCCTTTTTACTGATGTACTCCAATATGACTTCCTTTTCTGCAACCTTATCTCTTAAGAAGTGATATTTGATTGAAATATGTTTGGTCTTTGAATGAATAATAGGATTCTTTGACATATTCACTATTCTTGTATTGTCACAATGTATAACCATTGGCTCTTCAAAAGTAATCCTAATGTCCTTCAACATCTACTTCATCCATACAATCTGTGTACAATCTATAGTAGTAGAAACATACTCTGATTCACTAGTATACCGAGCTACACAATCCCACTTCTTACTTAAACATGAAACCAACCTCTTTCCAAGAAAAATTGCACCACCATTTGTGCTCTTTCTGTCGTCAACACTTCCTGCCCAGTCAAGATTAGTATAAGCATGCAAAGTAAAATTATCAAACTTTTCATACCATAAGCCATATTCCAATGTTCCTTTCAGATATCTAAATATCCTCTCAACTACAGAAAGATGAGTCTCTTTAGGATCTACTTGAAACCTCACAACAATTTCAACTGCATTAGAAATGTGTGGTCTTGTGTGAGTTAGATATTGTAAGTCTCCAATCATGGATCTATACTTTGTCTGAAAACACTATGAGATTCATTAGTAGTAGTAAGCTTGCACCATTAACCATAGGTGTTCCAATAGGTTTACAGTCTTCCATTCCAAACTTTTTCAACAATTCCTTAAGATACTTGGTTTGAGAGATGAAAATACCATGCTTATCTTGATTAATTTGCAAACCAAGGAAAACCTTCATTTCACCAATCATAGACATTTAAAATTCATTTTTCATTTCCTCAAAAAAATTCTTGCGCATTTAATCATTTCCTACAAAAATAATATTATCTACAAAGACTTCAACAATAAATATTTCATCTTCACTAGTTCTTAAATACAAACTACTATCTGCACTACCTTTTCTGAAACTAAGATGTAGTATGTACATGTGTAACCAAGAATACCATGTTTTAGGTGCTTGTTTCAGTCCATACAAAGCCTTTTTCAACTTGTAAACCATGTCTTCACTATCTTTAAAAGAAAATCCATCAGACTGCTCAATGTATACTTATTCCTCTAGATCTCCATTTAGGAATACAAATTTCACATCCATCTGATATACCTTAAAGTTCTTGCGTCCTGCATAAGAAGGGAACAATCTTACTATTTCTAATCTTGCAACAAGAGAAAATTTTTCTTCAAAGTCTATGACTTCTTGTTGTGAGTATCCTTTACAAACTAGTCTAGCCTTATTCCGTACAACCATATCTTCTTCATTAATTTTGTTTCTGAAAACCCATTTACTTCCTATATCATTCTTGTCTTTAGGTCTAGGAACCAATTCCCAAGTATTTTTTTTCTATGTGATCTAATTCTTCCTTCATTTCTTTAGTCGAAGATTCATCTATATATGCTTCATCAGTAGTTTTTGGTTCTACTTGTGAAATCAAAACAATCTCATTTTGTGTTCTCGATCTTGTCATCATTCCTTTATTTGCATCACCAATATTTTGTTTTTGAATATGATTTTTCTTAACATACCTTGGTGTCTTTGGAGTTTCAAAAGAATCATTCAAGCATACCTCAATTTCATTGTCAACCTCAAGAGTTTCCTCTTGACTTTCAACTATCTCCATGTTCTCTATAATCTAATTACAGACATACATTCTTTCCTGAATCTAAAACCTCTCTTCAATTCTCCAATTAGCACTTTCAACTATCTTCCTCAATCTCAGATTGAAAGAATTATAATCCTTACTCTTAGTAGAATAACCAAGGAAAATTCCTTCATCACTTCTAGCATCAAATTTTCCTACCTCATCATCCCTTTTGATATAACATTTTCTACCAAATATTCTGAAGTATTTTACAGTAGGAGCATGATTAAACCAAAGTTAATAAGGTGTCTTACTAGTGAATTCTCTTATATAAATTTTGTTTAAAGTGTAGACTGTAGTACCAACAACTTCTCTCCAATTCAAATGCAACACATTCCCTTCAAGCAACATAGTCCTGGAAGCATCTAGTATAGTTATGTTTCTTCACTCTGCAATCACATTTTTTTGTGGAGTCCTAGGATCTGATGTTTGTATATATATTCCATGCTCTTTTCAATAGGTATTAAACACATCTAATGTAAACTCTCCACCTCTATCAGATCTCAAACATTTTATCTTCACACCTGATTCATTTTTAACTTTTTCTTTGAAAATCTTAAACTTATCAAAAGCTTCATACTTTATTTAAGAAATGCAACCCACATCATCCTAGAATAGTCATCAACAAAGAGTATAAAATACCTTTCTCCATAGTATGATCTTAGTCTTATAGGACCACAAAGATCTATATACACCACATCCAACTTCCCATTTGCTAAGTAATATTTTCTCTGAAAATTGCTTCTAGTTTGTTTCCCCATCACACACTCTCTACACATGGTGTTAGAGGGCTTCACAATTTTTGGTAAATCTTTGATTGCATTTGTCATACTTTCTTTCACAATGTTATCCAAATTTATATGACAAAACCTTATGTTTTATAACCAACTGTCATCAACCTTCATAATAAAACAAGTACTCTCTGTAGTATTCAATTAAAACCTATTACCTCTTGACTTTGTACCAAATGCGATCAACTCTCCTAACTAATTTTTGATAGTACATTTCCCATCATTGAATTTCAAATGATAGCCCTTGTCTACAAGTTTTCCAATGCTCAACAAGTTATGCTTAAGTCCATCAACCAGAAATACATTATCAATATTAGTTTTACCATCAAAAGAAATTGAACCTACTCCAATGATTAATTATGGAGTGTTATCACCAAATAAAACTACACCACCATCATATTTATTTAGCTAAACAAACTTACTTTTATCACCAGTCATATGATGTGAACAACCACTGTCTATGACCCATTCATATTTTTTTTTTAACATGAGAAACTAGGGCTCTTTCTTCATGAATAGGCTCATCATCCTTAATAGCAATAAAGCTAATTTCATCATACTCCACAACATCATCATCAAACACACCTTCACTAGCATACTAACATTCCCTATATTTAGAATAATCTAGTCTATGAAACTTAGGCTTATGTTTGGGACCCTTGTGGGACATCTAGATGAAAAATGACCAATATTATTACATGAAAAACACTTCAGGGGTAACTTCCCTTTAAGTTTACCCTTACCTCTCTTTTCTCTTATTATGATCAAAGCTACACGTTCATCTAGTTTCCTTTCTTCTTCTACTATATTTTCCCAATCATCAACATATTCACCAAGTTCTTTATACATGTTATTGTTACACGATTCTCATGTTCATTCAATTGGTTGGTATTACCCTAGTTTATACATTATTAGTGATGTGGATTAAATTTGAGTTCATTTTGAGCTAAACTAAAAGTGCAGAAAAGGAAGTAAAAAAAGCTATCCAATGAAGTAAATGAAATGTCATATACTTGTTCATATATAAGCATGGATGGTATACATGTGTAGTAAAGAGAGTAAAGCAAATGTGGAGAGATCACAGAGGTCGTGAGCATAGCCAACCCTAAATATATTATGACTACATACATAGATGCATAACTGAGACATAAATAGATAGAGGGATATAATTTATTTCCTATTGAGAGGAAGAAACATGAGTCCATTCCAATTCCATAGCTGCTCCAGTACCAACAATAATGAAGATGGGTTAGATATTTAAAATCTAAGAAATAATTGAATACGCAACCACCTATCTACATCTGCAATCATACATTCCCACACATAATCATGAGGTATCAAGAGATGATCCATTCCCAAGGAAGATGAAGACTCAAATGATGAAAAAAGGGAGAAGTACCATGTTTTATTTAACCTATTTGTTCCATGTGCAGGTACAAAAGAAGCTGTGACATTGCATTAAAATTTCAATAAATGCCCTTGTTTAGGCATAGGTAGCCTTCAAAGGCAGCCATCATAGGCCACCTTTGAAGGACAACTATGAATGGGCAAAAAATCCTATGAAGGTATTATATTCCCCATAAGTACAAAGGATTTTGCTGCTCTGCAATGTGGGCACTGTCAGGGGGCCCTCAAAGAGCCTCTTGAAAAAACCCAAATGATAGGATAAGAGAATTCTTGATCAAAGTGCCAAGCCCCCATAGTATCCTACATTGAAACTATGAGGGTTATGAAAAAATCCATCAAAAATAGAGTTTCTGATTTTCCCCATAGCCCCAAGGAGGAGTACTGATCCAGAAATGGGAATAGTCAATGAAGCATCAGTAACCATGGAGCATTCAAGATACAAGAGGAAAAAATGGTATGCATCATTCAAGAAATCTATAATTGTGCATGAAGGATCTAGAGCCATAACAGTGCAACAATAATGGAGCAGCATATATCGCACACAAAACAACAACAACACATGTACATGATGCAATATTACAAGGAGCAACAATAGTAAGTTCATTCTGTGTTGCTGCAATAATGTTTTATAGGAAGTTTAGACAACATTCCTGCATGATGGAGCAGAGTACAATGCCACTTCAAGAACATAACTAGAGCGACATTCATATGGTATTAACAATGCAAGACAACAAGGACAGTGGAACATGCCAATAAAGATGATGATGCAACAATGGCATCCATTAAAACAAAAAAATTGAATGAGTACGCAAAAGAAGATGCAGTGAAGTAGTCACAACAAGGAGGTCTATTCATCCATTATGTGGGACAGCTCCACACATTCTGGATGCACAAAAATAGTAAGTTTTACTTCAAAGGCATATGTGTTAGCATATTCTTGCATGCATCAATAATGGAGCAGAAAATCAAATGAATACACAACATGAAGATCACATTTCAAAAGCCTCAATGCCCAAATAGTTGATGCAACAATAATGGAACAGTAGCTATCTGAGTAAGTCAAACTATGTGGGGCCAAAAACTATGTTTAAAAATATAAATCTGCATATGAAACAACATAATGTATGATGGATTGTATCTCAGCATAAATCAATGGTGATAGATATATAAACAACAAATATAACGTATTTTGCATATGATACATTCTGCAAAATAAAACACAACATAGTATATGTATCTCAGTAATGAATATAAGCATCAATAAACCATAGAAAAGGTGGAACAACATATGTATGGAGCCAAAATAGCATGTACATCTCATAAATCTGCATGTCATGGATTTAAAACAACAATACATATCATTAAATACATCATGCTATGGAAGAAAAAGAAGAGATAATAATTCTTAGATAATGGAGTCAGATGAAAATTTAGCAAATGTAGCATGCAACAACAATGATCATGGATTCAAAAAAGTAAGTATTACAACTTTTGAGACATATTGAACAACTTCCAATGGATCCACAAACAACAACCAATATAAGACGAACAAAGGTACAAATGAAAAGACCCACAACCTTGATCCAACAATAAAGAACTAACATTGGTGATTCCCTAGCTATGGACTCCCAAAGAGTAAGTTAATACATGTCACAACATCATACAGAGAAAAGAAGCCGTGTCATGATGTTCCAACCTTTGCAAACCTTATCAACAACAATGAAATCATAAAAATAGTATGACTATGCCACATCCTATGGATCAACAAACAACAATAAGGACAAACAAACATCATAGATTCCCTAAGATGTCACAGCTTCAATATAAATATGCAAATACCCATGACCTCTTATCAAAATAGAAAGCCTTCCAAAAAATGTTACATCAATGGATAACATATTATAACTTTAGCATGATGTAGAGAGGATAATCAATGGAGTCAAAACATAGAAAATGTAGAGTTGTGAAAGCCACGACTTCATGCAATGAAGACAACAAAGCCATCAAATGAAGTGAATGAATAAATAGTGATCACCTACCTCATTTTATTCTACCTTTCTCCAATTCTAGAAAAGCTCGATCAAGGACAAAATTTTTCCAAAAACAACAGCTCTTTCCCATGGAAGTTGTAGTTAGGGCATCAAGCTCGGATCTATTCGATGAAAGTGGTGAGAAAGGGAAAATGACCGATTGCAGCATATATGGTAAAGGTAGGGTATGTTTTAATGTTTTAAACATATGGTAAAGGACAATACAATATGGTATTAAAACATATGAAAGGTGGGGGTACTAAATTTTTATAGTATATGTTTTAAATCTTGCTTAGGGGGAAAGGTATTTTGAAGGGCATTTTGAAGGAAAGTTTAAAAATGTAAAAAATATATGACCACAAGTTCTAGGTGTGATTTGATAATTTATTTATTTGGGGAGTCATGTTTTTTAAAATGGAATATGTTTAAAATGTAAATCATGCATTAATTAATGTAAAATATTGGACAAATGATGTTTTATAAATCATTTTGTCAAATATCACCTACCAAGCATGATTAGAGGGAGATTTGGTGTTATTGGGAAAGAAGAAGGTCTTTTAAGACATAAAATCTAAAAGTCTCCTCACTTCACCACCTATAAATCTGGGGTACCTGACATCTAGATATGAGCAACATATCCTATAGACCTGAATGTAGATTTGTCAGAGATTCTTACCTTTCTCAGTTCCAGATTTGGTTCAGGCAGTCATGGAATTCCAGATTCCTTGGAAATGAAGCTTTTGGGGTTCTCACCTATTTATACCTCTCACATTTTATGATTGAGGCAGTTCTTGCATCCTATCTCATTTTTAGATACATTTGTTTGTAGCTCTTTGAGAAGCAAATTGTCCTTTGGCTCCTTTTTGGCTGAATGTAGAACAATAGTCCTTCTTTTCCTATCGATTCCTGAGTTGTTTAGTGAGTATTGTGTCAAATTTATTATGATTAGTTTAATCCTTTACTTGATATTTATTCTTATCTAAAGGTTCAGGAAACACATATTATTGCCTAAAGTTTTAATTTGTGTGTACTTATAAGTATTTTGGGTTGTGGAACTCATTTTCCCTTCTCATTTATAATTTGCACCTTGTTATTCTTAAAAGCAATACTATAAGTAGGGTAAAGTTGTGAAATCCTGAGTTATGCTCTAGTCATATTGTGAGTGTATTTGCAATTTTTGGATCTTTTAAGTTTGGTGAATTGCCTCATTTTCATTTCTAGTTATTTCAAGTTAATGCATTCTCTTCCCCTTTCCTCCAAAAGTTCAGTTAAGTTTTAAGGTGATTCAAGGGAAGATGGCCCTTAACTCGGAGGTCTACTTTTACCATATGTCACCCACAACCTGAAAGCAGTCCCATGTTTCATAGCATAGCTAGGTTTCATACTTATCCTTTAGGTGCAATCCTTACTGAAAACATTTACCTCTGTTGGTGCTTGCAAGACTTGATAAATCTTTTTTGTCATTGTGCACAGTCACCTTGAATGTATATTCTGCCTTAGGTAAAGTATCTCCCAGCTCTGTGGCCTCAAAGGTGGTCAACTTAGCAATCAATATCTCTCTATTGAAGTTCATCAAGGGCATGATCTCTTCTATCACTTGCACTTTATTTTTGTAAACAGGTGTCAATGATCCGAGAATCTTTGCGATCACTTCTTCTTTAGTATACATGCCTCCAGAGTTTCTAATCCTTGTAACAACCTCTATAACCCTTTATACATAAGCTCTGACATTCTCATGATATCTCATTCTTAAAATCTCCATCTTAGTCTTCCAATTTTGCAATTTCACATTCTTGGTAAACTTATCTCCTTCATATAATGCCTCTAGTCTTGTCCAAATTTTATGTGCAGAATCCAAGTCTTTAACCTCTGTGAATTCACCATCAGAGAGTGCTTTGATCAATGTTTCTCTTGCTACAACTAAACATCTTCTTTTCATCTTCATTAGCTTTATCTAATTCATCTTCATGCTTGACCTTCTCATCCTTATTTGTAATCATCCATTAGTCAATTCCTAAACAGAGTAGATGAGTTCTCATCTTATTCTTCTAACTGTGAAAATTTTTAGAATCAAATTTTGGACTCTCCTTCCTATAGTATGCCATCTTCAGGATCACCTCAAGATGTTAATATTTCTCTCAAAGGGCCACAATCTCTGATACCAGTTATTAGCAATAATAGTCAACCAACACAACTGAGAGGGGGGTGAATCAGTTGTGAGCCAAATAATTAAAACTTTGAAATTTATAAACCAATTACTCAATGCAAAACTAAAAAAATCAAATACAACACCATAACACAAGAAATTATTGTCAAGGAAACCCTGTTAAGGGAAAAACCCCGGTGGGAATCAGCACCCACAAATAATGTATTGAAAGTATAGTATCCCTGTTAGGAGATTTAGCCATGTTCGGAGCTGATTATTACATATAGTACATAGTCCCTGTTAAAGGACAGACCCTGTTAAGAGTCAAGAGAAAAAAGAGGCTCACTTCCTAGGCACATTGCCCAAATGTTAAGGTTAAATTGACCTTCTGGACTCACTATTTGAAATACAAATATAGGAGTAACAATAACCAGTGAACTGATTAATAGCAACTGACTTTGCTTAAATAATTCCAAAAAATTTCATCACAATCACTACCTCTACTGTACATCTAACATATTTCACAATTACATGCTCACAGCTTGCACATTACCCATCCATATTTCCTCACCAAGAAACAACTCTCCTTTATACAAGTTTAGAATTAACAATTAGGTCATCCTGTTAGGACTTCCCAATGCACACATAATTATATAGACCCTTTCTAAGATACACACAATACCTTACACAAGTAAACATCAATTACAACTCATCAATTATACTCCAAGATCCTTAATCCACACTCGTCATCCTCTAAACACGTTATACCACTGTAGTCGGCTACAAAATAGATCTTTATAGGATCACACACTTTAGCTGACATCACCAAGAATACAATGACCCAAAAATCACATGTAACATTCTCCAATATGTCTTCTACCACACCTTAAGATCACAAATCATAACTTGTGCTCACATCCAAGTTATCTCCAAAATATAGAGACCAACTCTGTCATAATCCTTTGTCACAGTTCTGTAACCAGTCTTGACCAAAAAAACTATAACTTCTTCCAAGAGTAAGATCAAGCCAATAAATATTAGATATAAGATCCCTTCTCATCCCTGTATACATCTCTATGCTTGCATGCTCTAAAATTATGTACAGTGTCCACACACTTCTATCATTCTTCCCTGTACCAGTGAACACTAGTTTGTCAGTGAACACCAGTCTGTCTGAGACTTCAACTGAAACATATGTTGACATTAATGACAAAACATGAATGTCAAAACCTCTAACATAAAAAATTCCAACACATACACTTGACAAGTGTCTCTCCCTCCCACACAACCCTCTATCTTGCCAATATAGGAGGAATATCTCCCCTATTTTCTCTCTCACAATCCAACTAATCCCTACTTCCTCTCTACCTTCTCAACAAAGTCAATTTTAACCCTCCATTCTTCCAAGATTCAATCTCAACCCTTGGATATGTCACATGGGATCAAGGTGAGTAAAATCCTAGAAAAGGAGCACTCATTCCTTCATTTTGGACTAGTTAGAGTTTTAGCAATCTACCATTTTGGAGAATTAGAGCATTTGAGAGCATTTTAGCATTTTGAAAGTGTGCATTTGGCTTAATTAGAGTACATTATAGCTTCTAGATCATAGAATTTTCATTATCATGGCATAAATCATAACAAACATATCATTTCTCATTATCATATAGCTTACCTTCTTCATCCATCTTAGAATTGCATCTTTAGACTTATCTAGTTACATTATATATTTAACATTCAAATCTTTGAAGTCATTTTGGAAGGTGATTAGTTTTGAGAGTACATCATCTTACTGAAATCTCATAGAGGAGAAGAGAAATGGAATCAAGCTAAAGGAATAAGATAAAATGGTATAATTTCATAGTTTCCTTGGTTTCTTAAAATTTCATTTTTATACTTGTAGATAAGTAAAAACTATATGTATTTAGTGGATTTTTCATTATATAATCTAGAGGCACATGCACGCATGCACACATGCATGCATATGCGCATGCATGCGCACGCACACTCACACACACACACACACACACAGGTGATCTCATAATAGTGTGTCCCACTTTTGGGCATATAATAAACTGGTCGTTGGAAAAAATTTCATTTTCAACCCCTCTGTGTGAAGGGATGTGTTCCCACAAAGGGGGTAAAGCCCTTCGTGTGAAGAACCATATGTCAGGGTGTTCGGGTGAAGACCCCTCTTTGCGCAATGTACCCTACGTGGGGGTGTTTGTGCAAAGATTATGTTCACACAAACACCCTTTTCACCGGATTCCAAAATAATTTCTGGCAATCAATTTCATTTTCAATTTTACTGTTTAGAGATTTTGTGGACCTAGTGGTTGGAGCGAACTCAGTGACGTCCTAGTCTGACATCGACATTTTGTGAGCACTTCCAACCTCTTTTAATCGCCATTGATATCAGGTGCACAATTTCTTCCTTTTTGTTTATTTTTTATTTTAAATTATTTTACTTAGTTTTTCCTTATTAGTTTTTTTAATTTAAAAAAATAGATTTTTGCTAGATAATGTTAGAAATCCATAGAAAATATTAGAAAACTGTTACAAAATGTTAGAAAATTGTAGAAAATTTTAGAAAATGTTAATTTTTTTTTTTAAAATATTTTTTAGTTAGTTATATTAGTAATATTCATTTCTAGTAATTTATAATTGTTTTAATTAGAAAATAAAAAAACCTTAGGAAAATTCAGAAAATTATTAGAAAATGTTAAAAAATTTACTCACCAATGTAATCTCTCTCTCTCTCTCTCTCTCAAACCCCTTCTTATTTTCTTAACTCTCTCTCCCCCTCTCTCTCCCCTCCTTATTTCCTTAACTCCCTCTCCCCCTTAAGAATATCTCTCTCTCTCTCTCTCTCTCTCTCTCTC
>MU223640.1:135363-155570 GCA_018584345.1 Thuja plicata
TATATATATATAAAGAGATTTTTGTAAAGTGAAGTGCGATAGTAATGATATTATATGAAGCAGATGGAATGCATGGATGCATTGTGATTTCAAACAGATGCGAGCTACAATTGGAACTATATAAGCATAGATGATTCTTGTATTGTTCATTTCTAAGATTGATTGTAACAGAACTATTTATGATTGTAAGAGCAATGTGCTCAGTATACCTCTAACAAGGTTTTGTATTCCCCTAACAGGGCAATGTGCTAATATAATATTCAAATCCTAAAAGGGATAGGTCTCCTTACAGGGAAACTATACTTTTAGTACATATTTTTGGGTACCATCCCCACCATAGTTTTCCCTTGGCCAGGGTTTCCTCGACAATAATTCATGGTATTATGAGTTATGTGTTATGTGCTTATGTTATTTTCATTTCAGTAATTATATGGTTAAATTGGAATTTATTAAGTTCATGTTTAAAGTGTTTTGATACTGATTCACCGCCTTCTCAATATTACTTAATCCTAACAATTGGTATCAGATCTTTTGGCCCTTGGAGAGAAAGTTTAACAACTTAAGGGAGATCAAGATGGATTCTGAAATTTTGGAAGAAAAATTTGAAGGAGCACTTGAAGAAATTCAAAAAGCTAAAGTAGAGAATGGTGAATTGAAAATCAATTTGAGACGAGCAGAGGGATTCATTAAGAAACTAAAAGAACAACTTGAACTTTCCAAAATTCAGAGATAAGATCTTATGGTTAAGATAAAAGAGGATTCAGACAATGATAATTCAAATCAGATAATGCAGCTTGATCAAGAGAAAGATACCTTAAAGCTTGATTATGAAACTAATTTACTACAGATGGCTAAAGAGATTCAACAAGAAAAGGATGCTAAGAAAAAAATTCAAGAAACCTTAAAGGATGCTAATATTTAGGTAGGAAAAATGAAGACTGAACTTGATCACTACAAGAACAAGTATTTGGAATTAGAGAAATACAATTAGATCATAAAATGAGAACTTGTTGAGGTAAAGAATCATATTGAGAGACTTCACATGAGTAGTGACTTGATCGATGAACAAAGAGATAGAATGAAACCTAAAGGAGACGTGACTGGTGTTGGCTTCAATGAAGTTGAATGTTCAAATAATTAAGAAGAAAAATCTAATGTGAAGATTGATAGAGAAAGAACTACTCTTGAAGAACCTAAAGAACAGATCAGACCTTTCAGAGGTAGATGTTTTGGATGTAACAAGGTTGGACACATGAAGAGAGATTGCAGAGGTAAAGCCCATTTCAAACTATTTTCTGGTTATTTCTTTAACTATTATGAATATGGGCACAAGAAAGCAGAATGCAGGAAACCTGATCAATCAAGATACAAACAAGATTACATTAGTGAAGAGACAATAGCTAAGACCACATGTTATGAATGTAATAACCTTGGGCACATATCAAGGTATTTTAAGTTGTAGGTTAATAAGAACAAATCACCTCCTATATGCTACAAATGTACCAATATAGGCATATAGTGAAGTTTTGAAGGTACAATAAAATTGACAACATAAGAGTACCACCTCCTATAGTGATAAAGAAGAATATTGGTGATACTGGTAAGAGTCTTGTAGAGTACAAGAGTGAATTTGATAGTTGTTTTAGGAAAGTAGAAGATATCAACAGTAATAATAATGTATGCAAGGTAAATAAGTCTAGTGAGAAAAAGCTTCAGGGAGAATCAATAGATGCTACTGAGTCTTCACCTGATGCTAACATATCTACATCAACCTAGATGGCCAAGTATGGCCTTAGGGGGAGCATTGGAAGAATATATCAGAAATCTATCCAGCCCCCAAATTTGAAGAGTAAGCTCTTGCAAGCTTAGGGAGAGCATGTAGAGATGTTTTGGACCACATATCTATGATTGTATGGTTTTACAAGCCTATATCCTATGATCGCTAGATTAATACTCGATTGGTTTGTGTGCAGAAATGAGTTTATTGGGAAATGTGTCATTTCTTCACTCAACAAAGTATTAGGTTAATAGAAAGAACATAATTTAACATCATTTGTAGAGAAGAGATTGAGTGGAATAGAGTCTTGAGTAGAAGCAACATTAGAGAAAGTGTGTTGAAGAGTTTGATCGAAGCATGGATTCACATTTCAATAGTAAAGAGGTATTTAGACTGATTGCAAAGTTTTGAAAATGGATACTCCTATGATTTTTGATGTTGCAGAGAGACCTAGATACAAATTTAAGAAAAACACTTTCAAATCTACTGAGGATCATCCCAACGACACATTTTCTCAAGCACCCTATGGATTTTTACATGTCAAATATATTAGGGCTTACATATGTTATAAGTATGAATCTTTGGGAGATGAAGAGATTTCTACAGAGATGGAAAACATGATAGGTGATGATAAAAGATGAAGAATGAGTTTTTACACCTAAATAACCTAAGTATTATGAAGATAACTGAACTTCAAAACTTAGAAGAAGAAGAATGGATAAAGATTATCTTGAGTAGAGTTCATGATTAGTTCATATGGCTTGGAGATCAGCTTGTGAAGCTCTGTAGTGACCTAATTAATGCCATAACAAGATTGGACAATACTAGTATAGTACCTATTGTTGAGAAGAACACTAAGAAGATGGTAGAAACCCTAAAGTATTTGTAGTGGGACAGGAGAGCGATGATGGTAAACAATGTATTCCAATAGGATGTAAGATTGATTACTATGATTTTAGGCTATTAAATCCACTATAGAAGCTTACTCAATTTTGTATCAGTAGGAGTAATCTTAATTGCATATAAGATGGTCAAGGAAAACATCAAGTAGAACCTTTGTGAATTCTTAATACAACAATTCTCAGAGAATGTAAGGCACATTAAGAATGATAAGTTGAAAGGATTCAGATTTGGATCTTTGTTGATACACATGTACATTCACATTATTCACAAATTTTATGGTATGCACCCTAGGGCATGGACACATTTAGTTTTCTCAGAGTTATAGGAGACAAAAGAACACTTGGGTAGACGGTGAATTGTTTGGTATGATCAAAATATTATAGAGAGAGATGAAGGAAAGGGAGATAATTCCCGAGGCAATATTTGAAAAATACAAGGACTCAATCTATTTCATGGTTGAAACTAATTGTGTGTGCTTTGAGGCAGTTATTCCTAGAAAGAAGTGGTTCTATCCACTGGGCTATGAGGTTAGTTCTGAAGTTATGATTATGCAAGTAGAACACATCTTATCTTCATAATTTTATTCATCAGAGGAGAGATGGGGTACTTATGAGGAGAATTATTTAAAGATTAGGGAGGAAAAAACTAAAGAATCAAGGAAGAGGAAAGTAGAGAATATAATTGATGACTGTGAAAACAAGGTAGGTATATCTAAAGAGGAAATGAAAGAAGTTAGGAAGAAGATGACCGAGAGAGATTCTGGGTTAGCAAGCACTATTCCTGCAACCCTTCCACCTCTGGAAGATGAAAATTTAATTAGTCCACTTTCTAGTGTGATTGATGTATCTATACCTTCACCACATTAGCATACATCATAGGAAGAGACAACAAAGCAAGTACCTAGAAGAAACACAAGGTCCACTAAACTGGACTCACCTCCTAAGAAATAGAGGACAAAAGGAGAAGAGAAGAAAGTTGAAGAATATACCACTAATGTGAGACAACTTTGGAAGCCAAATATGAAAATGCTAGAGAAGAGAGTAATCAAGCAAGGGAATCTTGTTTCATTGATAAAGTACTATGATAGGTATGAGGGATTTGAAAAACTTCTGATTGAAGACATAATGATTAAAGATTTACTTTTTTTTAAGAAGAATTTGTTAGAAATTGAAGGTAGTATACCTGGGAGTTGTATGAGAAATTGGAGATAAGGAAGTAATTAACATAGAAGGAAGATGAAGTGATTAGAGAACAAGCAATTGAAGGCATGTTTCTTGTTGTATCTTTTAAAGAGATGGAGAGGATATAGAGTGAACTCAAACCCTTATTGAGATCCAAGACAAGATTAGTAAAAATAATGGGAAGGAGATATGATGAAGTAAACGAGGAGACATAAAAATCTATAGAAAATATATTTATGGGAACTGAAACTGAGGAAATTTTTCCACCTAAGTCTCCTAAGCCCAAATATATTGAGAAAGGTGAATCATCAAAGAGAGCTGAAATCAACCTTGATAAATCATTGAGCGAAGATGCTAGTCAGTATGTAAGCACTGTGAAGAAACCCAATTTATATGTTTCTTGTGTGCCTATGTCATTGGAAACTTCATAGGATGTAAATGACCCCTTTGTGTAGGATACAAACATTGAAGGAATCAGTGAAAAGGATATGACAAAGAAATAAAAATAGAAAGAAAACATTAATGAAAAAGTGGAAGATATAGTGAATAAGGTTGAAGTGAACTCTTACATATGATTCTTCACCTTTACTGTTGGAAAGTGGAGCCAAGGCTTTGAGCACTGATGTTGAGAAAATGGATGTGGATGAGTTGATGAAGCTATCTTACATCACATTTTATAAAGCTAAAGAAGGATCTAAGCAGAAAGGAGAGAAGAAGGCTAAGGTAATGTCAAGAGAAGTTGACACTTTCAAAAAACTACTTCCAGCACCTATTTTTTCAAGGAAAAGATGATGCAAAGGACTTGAACAAGGCACTAGATGAATTTGATAGTCACTATGATTCATTAGAGAAGATCATTGAAGAGAAGGCTAAGAAAAAATATCTCGCGAAGAAATTGGAGGAAGTGTGCAAGTCTATTTCATGGGACTTGGGCACTGAACAAAACCACATCAGAGGCCAAAATTTGTGTCACACAAGGAAGGAAGTTATACAATTACTGTATCAACCCTATCAGACATGTCAAGAACATTGAGTACATATTAGTGAAGGATAGAACTAATCTAGATAAGTTGATGGACAGTAGTGAGACCTCCTCATAATCTGTATTGGAGATAGACCAATAGGTATCCAAGATTTTGGACAAATTGAGTGTACTTGATATAGAAAGAGGGAGAGTTATGGCAAGGTTTGATTCACTAAAGAGTCTAATCACTTTCAAGCTATCAATTCTTGAGGTCCATATCTCTGACATGGAGAAGACAGGACATGCCCTTACAATAAATATGCCTACTGACCTAAAGGAAGTACATACTTCTTCATTTTCACTAAATGGGATAATTCATGTGATTCATATATTGGTGAAGACCTGGACAAAGGAAGTGAAGATCTTGGAAGACTCTTTCTGAGATGTACTAAAGATGGTCTAACTTTTTGGTAAGCAGTGGTAGAATTTTGGTATATTCTACATTTTTGTTTACCTTTTCCATTGATGTTAAAGGGGGAGAAGACAAGAGATGAAAAATTTATAGATAATTGTATAGAGTAAAGGATATCTATAAAGGATATACTTAGATATCTTTTTGGTATTGACACTTAGTCATCTTTCACTAAGTGTTTCCATTGATGCCAAAGGGAGAGATTGTCAGCAAGTGATGCATTTTGGAGTGATATGGGACACTTGAGGGTTGTCATTTATGAAAACACATCTAGTATGATGAACGCTTGGATTTGTCTACAGTTTTGGAGATGCAGATTGTAAAATGACTAAGTACAGTGAGTAGAAATACATAGTATAGAGGTACAATTTTGGACAACGAAGATAGTCTATGATGAATGATGTCATGAGAACTTAGAGGGATACATTTTGGGGTATGTATGAACTTTTGATAAGGTCACTTGAGTTTTTGTGTTGATCATCGTGAGTTACAGTGTTTTAAAGACATGTAAAGACAAAGTAATAGAGATACAGGCCAGATGAACAACCATGATGGTTAAGGGAGTATGACATGGAATCCAATCATGCTAAGTTGGATTGGGATTGTGGATTACATATGATTTGGTAGTATAAGCTCACTAACTTTGTATTTTCTCTTTGCATAAGTATTAATTATATTTTGTAATGTAATAGAGAGCCGCCTGGATAATGTAACACACACACACACACACATATATATGAAGAGATTTTTGTAAAGTGAAGTGTGATAGTGATGAGATGATATGAAGTAGATGGAATGCATGGATGCATTGTGATGTCAGACAGATGTGAGCTACAACTAGAACTATCTAAGAATAGTTGATGCTTGTGTTGTTCATGTAGACACCTAAATTTGATTAACACATCTAATCAAATTTAGTGCCTTCTAGGATATTCTCAACTAAGTAACTAGTCATTACCTAATTGATCTATGTTATCCCCTAGCCTGATTAATTCATTTAATTGGCTATAGTCTGAATAATTATTAAGTGGCAACCAATGGCCTAATAGTAAATTAATTCCCCTTTCCCCTATTAGGTTGAATAAATGTATTTATTCATTTAACTTAATTTATATTATCCTCTTTCCCTCCACTTGTGATTTAAATAGTTAAATCTATTCTATTTAGGCACATGGCTTCATAACCTTAACCCCTAACCTACCTGATCCCAACCACCTAACCCTAAATTCAAACCCATCCTAACCCCTTCACACATACTAACCCTTCTTCATTAGCTAGTTGACCCTAATCCTAATCTCTCCCTAAGCTTGTCACATTCCTAATCCTTGGATTAGGAATTCAACTCTACCCCAAAGTCAAACTTCTCAAGCCCTCTTAACCCTAACCCTAATCCTAAACTCTCCCTAAGTTTTTCACATTCCTAATCCTTAGATTAGGAATTCAACCCCTTCCTCAAAGTAAAACTTCTCAAGCTCTATCTTATCCCCCCACCCATACCTCATTAAGACCCTCATTAATGACTCATTAATGCTTCTTACAACCCTCATTACTCACCCTATCTCTAAGAGTCTTCTCTTATCCCTTTGCACATGGACCAAGATGGTCACATTCCTCATCCACTCTCCTTGTGACACTTTTCACTGCAACGAGAGGAACTTAAAGAAGCACAATCTTTGTGCTCTTTGCTAGGTGCATCTGAGCCCCTCTTCAGCTTTCCATCCTGACCACTCATTCTGAGTCCATTTTCCTATAAGTAGAACCTCATTCCTTAACAAATTCATCCACATTTCATACAGAGTTATAATGCCATTTTAAGAGAAAATAAAAAATCCATCTTTTATGCAAACTTATAATGCCAGTTTGAAGAAAACCTCTTGAAGCTTGGAGCATGCATCATCCTTGAGGACACATCCATAAGCATGGACACATCAAAAGATCAAAAGGGAGCTTGGATTCGGTTTTAGGGAGGTTTGCACTTCCTAAGTTTCTTATTGTTTTAAGTTTTTCTTTTCAGTCCAATCTTGAGTGTAGTCTTTGTATGCACCCTAAAATAGTCGCCTAGACTATGGACCCCCATTCTTCAATTTATCAAATGACAGAATCAATTTATCAAATTTCTGAATCAATGCCTTGCAACAGTTTTAATTCAAATCAATTTCCTTGATCAAATCGTAATTAATTCAATTATTTCAATATTTCCTAAGGTTTGATGATTTCATCAATAATCTTATTTAATTAAAATAAAATCTCTTTTAATTAAATAAAATGATCTTGTTTAATTAAAAGAAAATCCCTTTTTATTAAATAAAATAATCTTATTTAATTAAAAGAAAATCTCTCTTTTAATTAAATAATCTTATCTTATTTAATTAAAATCTCTTTTTTCTAATTAAATAATCTTATTTAATTAAAAGAAAAAATCCCTCTTCTAATTAAATAAATAAAATCCCCATTGAAAGCTCTCTTTTTGATGAAAAGAAAATAAATCAAATAAAAAATAAATAAAACTCATTTTTCTCCACACATTTTCCTAAGTGGTGGGATTTTTCCTCTCACTTGCCTTTTACGGATTTATCCCACATTGCTCTTTAGGATGCATTCCTCTCCACACTTTCGTTTATAAGGAGCCCTCTCCTTCTCATTTGGGAGATATAAAGTTTTCATGTTATTGTTATGCTCCAGGTTTGGAGAGCAGTTTTGGAGGAGAGTTTGAGCATTTGAGCTTGAACCATGCTACTTCTCTTCTTCTTGTCTTCTTCTCTCATGCATCCATGGCAATCCATTTAGATTACTCTTGCACTTGCATGTTAGATTAGGTTCATATTTCATTTCATAGAATAATCTTGCATGCGTATTTCCTTTCATAGATTAGTTTGCTTTCATGCATTGTTATCATATAGAATAACTTCCATTTTTATTTGCATACATATTTGATGATCATGGAGACTAGCAGTCTTATTCTTCCTCTTTGAATCTGTCATTTATGGTGTGCTTGCATGGGCACAAACTAGGTCTAAACTGAGGGCCTCTATTATATATAAACCCTTGCACTCCATGAATAGAGAGCTATGAGTCACCATTTGAGACCTCATTCTTGAGCAATCTTGGATATAATGACTCATAGAAGTGTGTCAACATTTTAGCACACATTTTGGGCACCCACCATGGGGCAGAACATCCATTTCTGTCATCACATTAAAAAATTCCTTCTATCTTCTATATATTACTCTCTCAGTGTCTTTGAAACTCTCATTTTGAGCCAAATCTGACCACACCATCGTGTCTAGAACATCATTTTGGTTGAAAATGAGTATAAACTCACCCATATCTAGCGAAAGTCAAATCAATGGAAAATTTATTTTCCCAAGCAGGATGTACGACCCATTACACAGAAATTGAGGTAGATTTCAGATTTTTCTGTATGCAGCCCGAGGTAGATTTTAAAAAAAAAAATCTAATTTTTTTTTTTTTTTTTTTACTGTGTTTAATTTGATGGCCGTCAAACCATCATTATGCATGGACTGCTATGACAGCCATGAAATCATTAATTTTAATGCTGCTGTCTGCTGACATCAATAGAGTTTGAAAAGTCTTTGCCTTCACCATTGGAGTTTTTAAAATTGTAGTCTAACTTCAAACAATCATATCTTACTCATTTTAGGTCCAAATTGAGTGTAATTTTTTTATATTTTGAGTACAATTGTCTGAAGATTTCTGGGTCGCTCTTATTTTCTAGATAGGAATCACATATTTATCAGAATTTGTAAGTTTTCATCACTATACCTATCTAATCCTCTTTTTTGCAGCTTCCAAAGCCTCGTACGGGCTCATACGGTAACATTTTTGTGTGCAATTTATTTTAAAAGTGCGTGATTTTTTATCTAATTTTTGAATATGCAATCAGATTTATGATTTTCTGATTTTTCTAACGTTGACTAGTTTTGGCCTTTATTGTTCTCTGACTTATCTTGTTGATTACAACCTAACAGTGGTTTTAAGGACGCTTAAAAAGAAGACTAAAAACACAGACTACTAACGAATCATCTTGCAGGTTTCCTTGATCAATAGAACGCTAAACATTGTGCTTACATTTTGCTTTGTTTTATTAAAATAGGAACGCACATGCAAAACTTTTTAAAATGAACTTATATCTGATGTTTTAGGGATGAAAATAATGTCAGAAAAATATGCTCTCGCCCTTTTGGGATGATCAAAAATCCAAGACACATTGTTGTCATCTTCTTATGTGTCTGAAGTGTCTTTTTAGATTGTAATCCTGAGAATTATATGAATGTATCCTCTCCCCTCACCTTTGTGGATCTTGGGTGTAAGAGAAATTCATATAATCCTTTTAGCGTGGCTACCTTCCGAGAGCTTTAACAGAGCCGGTGAGAGTGGATTGCCCAACCGGTAACAGGCTAAAGCCAAGCTCTTCCAAACTGGTATATAAAAAATGTCATTGTGATTAATCTCACTATGAACAGGTGTCAATTTCGCTATGCCGACAAAAGATCTCCCTCAGTACCCTTGTGGTGCGTAAAAACCTACATAACATAACTTTTGTAGGCTGGGAGGCCTCCTTAATGGGACTAATTTGCCACATGTATATCTTCCTGAATGGATGCCCTGACTAAAAACTTTGTTTTAGTGACCAAAATCCCTCTATCTGTTGGTGCAGAAGGTCAGAGACCAACTAAGACGTCCCACATTTTTGCGGCTCTTAGTAGAGACAATGGTCCTTTGGGAAGTGATTCCCTTGGGATTTAAAGCTTGGTGTGCCTGAGAAGTGAGTGCACTATAAGGAGGAGCCCGTGCCTCCAAGCTTCTAAGTTGTCTGCTACCCTAGGACCATTCCTAAAAATGAAAAGATTGACATCCTTGTTAGCAACTTGGTTCCCGAAATGCGGTATGAAGTTAGGAAGATGGTTTTTGATTCCTTTGACAGCATGGTTGAAACCACATGTAGGATTGAGGATGTTTTGAAATAACAAGGAATTTTGACCAAACATGGAAGCAACAACAACAACAATGGTCAAAATAACAACCCTTACAAGGATAAAGGAAATAAATCACTTTGGAATAGGAACAAACAAGTGGTCAATGATGGAGTTGTGGACTCCTCCCAACCCAAAGATCAAACTGTGCTCCACTTGTCTAGTTCTGTTCAAGCCATGAAACTCAACGCATCTAATCAACAAGAGAACAAGCCAAGATACCAAGATAGGCCTAAGAAAGAAAGATGCTAGTTTTAAAAACTTGGTGATTCATATGAGGATGCCTTGAAAACACTTATTACCAACAACCTTGCACATCCTCAAGATCCTGCAAAGCATTATATACCTGATGTTAAGCCACATTGGTGGGATGAGAAAGCCTTTTGCAAGTTTCTAAATGACATGGGACATGATATTGAAAATTGTTGGAAACTCAAACATATCATCCAATATCTCATTGAGAATGGCAAACTTAAGGTAGATGGATTGAACACCAACGCCGATCATAAGGCATTCGAAGAACCTTTTCCCAATTATGAGAAGGGGGAAACCTCTAAACCTAAGAATGGCAAGGCTGAGATCAATTACACTTACACAGATGCAAAGAATATTGTCAACATACTTGAAGTTGTAGAAGAGAATGTCAACATGATGGGGGATAAAGATCCCTATAGTTATGATCTAGACATGGACTCTCCTCCTATCTTTGATGAAGAAACTATCATGGTGCTAAGGGGTCCTAACTCTAGAGTGTCATCTCAAACTCTCAATGTTGTCACACAAAGTCAAGGTCCCCTTGTCATTAGAGGACCCAGTTCAAGTCAACCAAGTAAACCTAAGAAAGTGACATCCAAGAATGTCACCTCAAAACCAGTAGTCAATCCTAAGTTGAGCTATAATCCTGTCGATTAGTTGCAAAGAAATCCAGCTTGGATTTTGATCTTTGAGCTCTTAGAGTTGTCCCTGAGACACAAGCAAGTCCTTGAGGGTGCTTTGCACGCAGTGAAAATCCCCAAAAAATTAGATGTTGATCAATTCCAGAACATGGTTGACCATATTGCTAGCCCTCATTACCTTACTTTTTTAGAGAATGATGATAAAGCTTTGAGCCACCCACATAATCTCACTCTTCATATTGAGGTCGTGATCCACAAAACCCATGTTAGGCTTGTGTTGATAGATACCAAGAAAAAGATCACCATCAAAGCCTATGATGAGGCAGAAAGAAGTTTCAAGGGGTTGGCCATCCTTCCTGCTAGGGTTCGCCCTGTTGAAAAAGATATTTTATTTGAAATAGTTGATGTTGGTCCCCTTGCGTATAATATCTTTCTTGGTAGACCATGGATTCATGATATGCAAGCAGTATCATCTACCTATCATCAATGTGTTAAGTTACCTTTCAATGGAATAGAGATTTGTATACGTGGGGATAACACTTTATCTGTTAATTCAATTTCAACAGGAGCTCATGTTCCCCTCAATAGAGAAGCATAAGACTTTGATGCAACCTTATCTGGATGTAAAGACAAGCTCAAGTTAGTAGATCTTGGCATGGGGGGGGGTATCAACTCAACTCCCTCACAACACTACCAGTTTTTCCCAGGTCTTATGGAAAGCCTTCACAAGAAAAGAGACCTTCCTCTTTAGCTATGAATTTATTTGGCACGTTTGTAGACTCCTCAATGCCTATTCAAGATGAGAAAGAGGAGAAGTTTGTTAGAGACTAGATTTATAGAGAAGAGAAATACATGCACAATGAGAACTTCTCTCCCTCTCCTAAGGCTTATGGAAGAGGGTATACTTTTGTCAAACACATGGGCTATCCCGGACATGGCCCTCTTAATCACAGATTGGATGCTAGGGCCGAACCTCTTGATCATTCTCTTTTTGGATGCAATTCTAAGAAGATGGTTGGCCTAGGATTCACGAATCACAACAAGCACACTACTCCTATCCTTGATAAGTCAGATAGTGAAGATGAACTAGAATACATACCTATTTTGACAAATCAGAAAGACATGTATGAAGATTGGGTCCCTTCCACTAATCTCCTTTGGGGAGATTTAGATATTCCGATCACTCATGAGTCAGTTGTGACTTTAGAACAAGATGAATCAGATGTAGAAGATCCTTTCAGAGAACGTCAAAAAAAAAATCTTGTCTATTTAATGGAAAGAGAAGGTGTTACCATTGATGACACTATACCTTCCACATCAAGATGTCTCAAACCCTCATGGTGTAAGCATCCTAGTCGCAATTCAGACACAAGTTCATATGAGTATGAATGGGACTCCTTCTAAGAGCCTTCCACAGTTGACATGGATGTTGATGTCATCCACACTTATAGTTCTCAACTTGAGGTAGCCGACAAGTCACGTGTAGGATTAGAGGATTTGAACCCACATGTTGCCTTAGTGGACGATTCTTCACTTTTTAGGATGAATCCTGATTTGGGTAGCATAGAAGGATACTTGACAGACTCTGACTCTTCATTCACCAGAGATAATACCATTCACATTTACAACATTGAACTAGTCGTTGACTTACCTCTTGTTCATCCTGACCTCATCGATTGGTCCCAACACTTTCAAGAACCTGAGCTCTTAACATTTCAAAATGATTAGAATATAGAATGTTACTTAAATGCTATTGAACCTATAGTCTCTTCCACCAGTGAACAAGCTACCAACATGACAGAGCCAGAAATCAAGTACCTTAGTCACAAAATAAAAAGAATAAGAGTTCTGATGGCGAAATTCATTGTGTGGCAGTGTCAGAACCAAAAAAAGTAAAAATAAATGATGTATCCAAAGGTGAAAACCTCTCTGAGGCGCCTAGGGATGAGGTAATTAATCGTCTCCCTAGCTACTTTCAAGATAGATCTCCAGTGCTTATTGAACCAACACAAGAAGTCAATTTGGGTATAGATGAGGCTCTGTAGATAGTACACTTGGCTGAGTCTTTGTCGCCACAAGATAAAGAAGCTTACACTAAGTTCTTACAGATAAAGAAGATCAACTTTGCATGGACTTATTTAGATATGCTAGGGTTGAAAAATGATACGCTAGGGTTGAAAACTAATCTTATCATGCATCACTTGTCCATAGCTCTGGGTGTCAAACCAGTTAAACAAAAATTGAGAAAGATGCACCCTCACGTAGCTCTCCTAGTCAAAGTAGAATTAGAGAAACTCCTTGGTGTAGGATTCATAAGAGCTATTGCCTATGCTGAATGGTTATCAAACACTGTACCAGTTTCAAAACATGACAAATCCATTCGAGTTTGCACAGATTTTAGAGATGTCAATAGAGCATGCCCAAAGGATGACTTTCCACTTCCCAATATAGACATGATAGTGGATATGACTGAGGGTTATGAGATTTATTCCTTGATGGATGGTTTTTCCAGGTACAATCAGATTAAGATAGCTCCTAAAGATTAAAAAAATACATCATTCACTTGTGCATGGGGTACTTATTGTTGGAACGTTATGCCTTTTGGATTAAAAAATGCAGGAGCCACCTATCAATGAGCTATGACAACCATTTTTCATGACGTGATGCATAAAAACATGAAAGAAAACATGAAAGATTATGTGGATGACACCTTGGCCAAGTCTCAGAAGAGAGATACACACTTAGATGATTTAGAAGTCATTCTAGATCTAATGGGACAATTTCAACTAAGGTTAAATCCTAAAATGTGTGCATTTGGAGTTACCTTTAGAAAACTGCTAGGATTCATCATTTCAACAAGAGGAATAGAGGTAGACCCTGGAAAAGTACAAGCAATCATAGATATGCCACCTCCTTGAAACATTATTCAAATGAGGAGTCTTCAAGGAAATCTTCAATCCATAAGGAGATTCATTTCACCGTTGGAAGATAGAGCTCAACCCTTCAACAAGAACTTACATAAGGGAGACAAATGTGTTTGAAATGAGGATTGTCAAAAGAGCATAGATCAAATTAAGAAGTACTTGGAAAATCCTCCTATTTTAATGCCTTATATCCCAGGGAAACCACTTATTCTTTACATTTCAGCGAAAAAATATTCCTTGGGGGCATTACTAGCTGAACTTGATGAACATGGGAAAAAGGAGCAATATACTACATTAGCCACACTCTTGTTTCATATGAGGTTAACTACACCAGCATTAAGAAATCTTTCCTTGCAATTGTGTTTGCTTCCCAAAAGTTGCAACATTACATGCTTTTACACACTATACACCTCATAGAAAAAATAGACCCACTCAAGTATTTGCTAGGTAAGGCTGCCCTCATAGGTAGACTTGCTAAATGTATGATGATACTTTCAGAATTTGACATAGAGTACATTGAGCGTAAAACAATCAAAGGACAAGCCATAGTAGATCAATTGGCTAATTTCCCATTGCAAGATACTGCACCTAGTCAAGTTGACTTCCCAGATGAGCACCTCATGTATATGACTAAAAGAACATGGAAGATATTCTTTGATGGATCCTTTATGCAAAATAGTTTAGGAGCTGTGTGTTGTTTTTTTCTCCTCATGGGTACACAATTCCTAAGTCTTAAAAGTTATTGTTCCCATGTACAAACAAAATTGCTGAGTACGAAGCTTTAAAAAATGGACTTAAGATGGCCATAGAATGGAGAATCTCAGAGTTACACATCTATGGGGATTCACAACTGATAATCAACCAAGTTAATGATGAATATTAAAAAAAAATGAGAAATTGTTACCTTACAAGAAAATGGTTGATTCCTTGAAATGATACTTCACCTTTGTCATGTTTCAACAAATCCCTAAAGCAGAAAACAAAGTAGTTGATGCTATGGCTACACCTGCTTCACTCCTTCAGTTAGAGAAACATGAATCCATATTTGAAATCCTAGTGGAAGTGCTACATCACCCTATCTATGACTCCCAAGAAAGCCATGTCATTTGTATCCTTGTTGGTCATGAGTCATCCCGTTACGATGCCATTTAATCATACCTTCATGATAGTATTATTCCTAAAACCTTTGACCAATCTGAATGCAAAAACCTTACCTAAAATGCCTCTTGCCATTCCCTTATCTCCAATGATTTATATAGGAGGGGTCTAGATGGAACACTTCTTAGATGCTTAGAAAAGGAATAATCTGACCAAGCATTTGTTGACATCCATGAGGGCATCTGTGGGGGACATTCCAATGGTTTTTCTATGGCCTAAAGGTTTCTTAGGGTGGGGTACTATTGGTTTACAATGCAGATTGATGCAGTAGATTTTGCAAAGTCATGTGAAAAGTGTCAAAAACATGGTAACCTGATACATGCTCCAGGTAGGGAGCTCATTCCTTCTATATCTCATTGGCCATTTCAACGTTGGGCCTTTGATCTTTTTGGGAAGATTCATCCCAACTCATCAGGTGGACACAAGTTTATTATCACTGCTACTGATTACTTCACTAAATAGGTAGAAGTTGTCCCACTTTCTGTTGCCTCGGGAAAGATAGTTTCTCTATTCATTTTGAACCATATCATCTATCGACATGGAGTGGCTTCCAATATTATCACTAAAAATGGAGGCCAGTTCAAAAATAAGGACCTTAAACAAATCTTCAATAAATTCAAGATTAAACAACATTGGTGCTCCATTTACTTCCCACAAGGAAATGGTCAAGCAGAGGCATCAAACAAAGCCATTCTTTAAATCTTACATAGAACAGTATGTAAGAATGGTAGAGATTGGCACTTATAGATAAATCTGGCTTTGTGGGCCTATAGAATGAGTATTTTTACTCCTACTCAGGCTACTCCTCTTTCCCTTGCATACGGTGTTGAAGCATTGTTACATTTGGAGGTTGATATTCCTTCACTTAGAGTTTCCCTCAAAGGTCTAGTTACAGATGAAGACTACCGTGCCATGAGACTTCAAGAGTTGGAACTTCTAGATGAAAAATGTCAAGAATCATTTAACCATATGAGGGTTTATCAAAAGCGCATGTCCAAAGCCATCAACATAAAGGTTTTCCCTAGAGAATTCCAAGTGGGAGATCTTTTCCTACGTGAAAATCCTAAGAATCAACAGCATAGAGATCAAAAGGGAAAATTTGAACCTAATTGGCTTGGACCTTACATCATCACAACAACTTTTGGGTCAGGTGCTTATTTACTATCTACAATAGAGGGAGAGAAGCTCCCTGATCCTATCAATGTCTTGCACCTAAAGAAGTTCTATCCATGATGCCCATTCTGTTTGGGGGCACCCTTTGTACATACTTATTGATCCTGAAAAAATCCCAAAAAAATAATATATTGTCAAAAATTCTAAAAATCAGAAAATGTCCTGAAAAAATGATCATCTTAGTGAAAACCTAGCAATAGGCGCTTTAATGTATCTCCAAAAAATTTATATATTCCAAAAATATAAAAAAATTAAAAAATTAAAAAATACAAAAAAATAGAAAAAGTGCCTTGATGAAAACCTGGAAACAAGCGCCTTGGTAGCAAAAAATTGTAATAAAATCCAAGTGGTGAAAACCTGGAAATATGCACTACTTGAGGCCTTTGCACCCCTATTTCTTAATGCATGTCCTTGACACTTAGCCTTTCTCCATCATGCCTTGTCCTTGTTGCCTTGGTTTGGAATTGGTCTTTGTCTTTGTCTAGGGGGCATAACTGTGTTAGCTTTGGTCTCTTGGATGCGTTATTCTTTAGGACACCTCACAAATGATATTTTTCAACACCACCCCAACTATATTTTTTAATACAACCCCTGACATCGAGTGTTTTTCAACACTTATTGGTTTGGTCTTACCCAATTTTGTCATCTAATCTTACCTACTTGCAAGCATTCGATCCTTATCCTCGGAACTCAGTATCAATTAACACACTTAAATTTTGAAACACAACACTAAATTCTTGAGCTATGTCATGATCTTTTCTTTGTGCGCTGACTGTTATTGATTTTCGTTGAGTGTCCTTGTCTAATAAGTCTCTCTAGGATGCATAGCTAGAGGACTTGGGGGCATGGGACATGTTTTTATTTGTTTTCTGCTTGTGGGTGTGGTCTTTAAACTCTTGAGTGTCTCTTGTTGTTCCCTTGAAACACTTAGGAGATATGAGGCATTATCCTTGAATTTTTTTTTGCACAACCATTCTTCTGGTCATCCTGGCATTTATGCCTTGATGCGAGCATAGTTTTGCTACATTAAATTGGGTAAGCTAATAGTGAAGTCATCTTGACCTTTATGTCTTTGATGCATATGTTAGAATCTTTCGACATTCCAATCCGATATAAATCACATTCATATCTTCATAGTTGCGCTTGTGATTGGTGATGATTGTGTGATTTTACGATGTCCGTTAATAATGACCCAATGATGAAATAAGTCCCTTAACATTCTCTAATGAATGATGAACACAAAATCCTATGTTACAATTTCTCTATTGCAAGTACACCTTTACATTTTTATGTAGCTTGCATTGTTAGACTTCATGTTAATTTGCATTTTTAGGCTACATTATGATTTTGAGAGGGTTTTTCCTTCATCTTGCGTGTGGACTTTTAATCAACTGTGGTCATGTTTTGATCTTCATTTTCTTATCTTCTTTCATGATCTCAATCTAAATTTTCTATCTTAAACAGTTGATTGATTTTGGGGAATTTTCTTTCTTAAGGCAAATTCTCTTTCTTCTCTCCATTTCTTTCCACCTCTTCCAAACTGTTATCTTCCATTCACTTTCACCCCACTTCTTTTCTTCTAATTCAACCTTGGGGCATAATCTTTCATGCTTGATGATCTACCTTGGTTCTGTGATCCTTATATCTTGTAAGGAAACTCAAGTGCGGAAACAACTTCCTACACTAATCTCTAAAGGAAAGTATTGTGTGAATTCTTTTAAATCCTTATAATTTCAGATTTGTTAACTACTTTAACAATGATATCACAGCTATATACCATGCATACAAAAAATAGAGAATGACACAATGATTTACCCTAGGGAAAACCTTTCGGTAAAAAACCCCAGCACTCCAAAACCTGCACAATGTATTATCTTCAACACAACGGTTACAACACACTTGCATTGCAAGTTATTTTAGGAGACAATCGAAACTCTAAGACAAATCTAGTAGCACGAGATAATACCATCGATACACTCTTTTCCTATATCATTCTGCAACCCTAAAAAATCTTATATCATGCGCTTTCCTTTTTAGAGCAACTTCCAAAGATAGCCGTATTAGGGTTTTACCATTCTCTAAGAAAATAGGAACCCCAAATTTTATTTTGAACCCCACAATTGCAGAAGAGTGTACAATACTCAACTTTATCAGTTTCCACATGTCTTTCATGTCTTCACCCATCATTGAATCTTCTAGAAATAGCTCTTACGTGTCATAGGAATCTGTCATAACCGTTTCATCCATGATCTCCTTACACACAATTCAAGATGCTGACTCATCAAGTGGAGTGACACATCAACATGCCAACTAGACATGTACACTCACACTTAATTACATTATTTGCAAGAAATACATTTTACAAAACAAATAATAAGAATAGGAATTATCCAAGGTTGAGAAACCTTATTCCTAACATAACTTTCATCTTACATCAAGAACCTTATCTTTAGTTTAATTTGATCAAATTTATCAATTTGTTGGTTCTCCTCTATCTCTTTTTGATTTTGATCGCGAGGGGGCAGTACCTATCAAACTTCAATCCTTGATTCAGCTTTATCAATCCTATCAATTTCTCCACTTGGGGAAACCTTTCTTGAGATTATTATCTTGGACATGTCAATTACCTATTTACAGGGGTGTTGACCTTGTCTTTTTCAAACAACTTATCTTTGTCCTCATGTGTTCCCGTCTGTCGATCACACATCTAGGTTGTTTTGTGATCCCAAATCAATCTCACTCTTCAACTGCATTCTTTGACTACATGTGTTCCCATAAAGATCACACATTAGTCAAAGAGGGGCAAATATAGGCACCCTAAAATGGTCGCCTAGACTATAGGCCCCCATTCTTCAATTTAACAAATGACAGAATCAATTTATCAAATTTTTGAATCAATGCCTTGCAGCGTTTTCAATTCAAATCAATTTCCTTGATCAAATCATAATTAATTCAATTATTTCAATATTTCCTAAGGTTTGATCATTTTATCAATAATCTTATTTAATTAAAAGAAAACACCCCTTTTAATTAAATAAAATGATCTTATTTAATTGAAAGAAAATCCCTTTTAATTAAATAACACGATCTTATTTAATTAAAAGAAAATCCCTTTTATTAAATAAAATAATCTTATTTAATTAAAAGAAAATCTCTATTTTAATTAAATAATCTTATCTTATTTAATTAAAATCTCCCTTTTAAATTAAATAATCTTATTTAATTAAAAGAAAAAATCCCTCTTCTAATTAAATAAATAAAATCCCCACTTAAAGCTCTCTTTTTGATGAAAAAAGAAAATAAATCAAATAAAAAATAAATAAAACTCATTTTTCTCCACACATTTTCCTAAGTGGTGGGATTTTTCCTCTCACTTGCCTTTTAGGGATTCATCCCACATTTCTCTTGAGGATGCATTCCTCTCCACACTTTCCTTTATAAGGAGCCCTCTCCTCATTTGGGAGATATCAAGTTTTCATGTTATTGTTATGCTGCAGATTTGGCGAGCAATTTTGGAGGAGAGTTTGAGCATTTGAGCTTGAACCATGCAACTTCTCTTCTTCTTGTCTTCTTCTCTCATGCATTCATGGCAATCCATTTAGATTACTTTTGCACTTGTATGTTAGATTAGATTCATATTTCATTTCATAGAATAATCTTGCATGTGTATTTCCTTTCATAGATTAGTTTGCTTTCATGCATTGTTATCATATAGAATAGCTTCCATTTTCATTTGCATACATATTTGATGATCATGGAGACTAG
>MU223640.1:155620-172605 GCA_018584345.1 Thuja plicata
CTAAGGGCCTCCATTATAAACCCTTGCACTCCATGAATAGAGAGCTATGAGTCACCATTTGAGACCTCATTCTTGAGCAATCTTGGATATAATGACTCATAGAAGTGTGTCAACATTTTAGCACACAGTCTTGATTTATTAGTTATTGAATGCTTTAATATTATTATTGTATTCCTTTATAACAAATTTCATTACTCACATTTTTGGCACGCCCAGTGGGACCCACTTCACGGGTCGGGTTTACTAACAATAATGGTTTCTCTTGAGTTTTTAACTTCGTAGGATTTTCAGGTTTAAAGGCGTCTTGGCTCAGAATGGAATCCGCCGTTGCCGTTGGTTTAAAAACATTATGTAATTAGTTAAATGATTCATTTTTAGTTATCAAGTCTTTTGGCATTTTTTTTCTTATCGATGAGAGGGTTGACGATAACCCTTATCATCACATTGACCTTTTTAAGGGTAGTATCGCTAACTTTGACTGAAATTGTGCATGGTCGACTTTTGGTCAATCGTGGTCAAACTTCCTCTATTCATTCTGATTTTCAAACCAGGTGTTCCCTGTACCCTTTGGAACATAGGATTTTAGTTTCACACCTTTCAAAGATAATTGACTTTTTGGTCAACTCTGGTTGAATTTTTTGGTCAATTGTCTCAATTTGCATGCGTGAGCCTTTTTTGTCAACTCTAGTTGACTTTGTGGTCAACTCTAGTTGACTTTTTTTGGTCTATTATCTCAGTTTGCGTGCGGATCGAAGCCGGTTTGATCTAAAATTTGACAGTCTTCCAGCTGTCAACCTACAATAATATTGGCCTTCTACGATAGCCACAAATCCATCAAATTTAAACACGCAGGTAGATGACATCATCTAACACCCTTTAAAATCCATAAGAAGGCCCTTTCACAGAAACAAGCATAACTTTTGCATACGAGCTCCGTTTTGGACGATTCGAAAGCCGTCAAAAAGATAATTCAGAGTGATATTAAGATTTTTAGGCCACTTCATCAGATTTATCATCAAAAATTCAAGTGAACATGTTCCAAGTTCCTCTTTCTTATATGCTCTAATCTAATCAAATCACACTCAATATTGAATGCACAAGGAATTGAACCAGGCTATCAAACATATCATTTTGGGTTTTTTAAATTGAATGAGGAAATCACACTTAAACTTTGGGTTTAAACAATTGAATAAGGAAATCACATATTTCCTTTCAAATGCACTAAAATCAAGCACAATCAAATCTCAAACGCCTAAAGGATCAACACTTTGTTTTAGGTTTTGCACTCAAACAAGCAATCAAAACTTTCATTTTGGGTCTTAAAAATTTGAACAACTCAAACGAACTAAATCTTGAATGCATAAAGACAATTGAACAAGGCAAATAACATCTCACTTTGGTGCTCATAAAAAGAACAATCTTGCGAGTTCATTTATGTTTTAGAGAAAAATACATTGCCTAACATATCGGGAATCAATCATGTGTCTTGCATCTTTGGTGCACTTGCACAAAATTTTGTAAAGCGCAACCTCACTTCATGCACTATCCTCTCCCACTGGCTTTGTTTGTCATTGGTGTAAGAGAAAGGTGATTGTGAACATTTGAAACTTTCAATTTTTCTTAGAGGGACCTGTCCAGAAGAAGTACGAGTCCTTCTGGAGAATGACCCCAAACCGGTAAATCCTTCAGCAGGTATAGAAATAAGGTGGACCCAAAGGTCTATCTATATCCTTTCAAGCTTGGACGGGTCATGTTTGCTGGTAGTCCAAACTGGGTGAACTCCCCAACATACTGGCATGGTCAAACTAGTCTCTTATGTGAGTCACATCATACAAACCACTTGTGAGGACTCCACGAAATCACTAGCAACTGATAAACTAGAAGCCTACCCATTTCACCTCTGTAAGCTTGATAATCAGCTGGGCAAGGAAGATAGTAACTTCCCTGAGAAACTTGCATATTTGTGCCACCTTGAGTGTTTGGAGTCAGACAATACGACATCATGACTAGAGCCACGTGCTTGGTGATGGTCATATTCTGATTATCTCTCATGTGTGTACCTCCGTAAGCAAGAAAAGGTTTTCAAGATCATCACATCTTTAAGGTAGAAAGTTCTTGTATGTGTGTTCAATGTTACAAAACTTGTGAAAAATAGTTCTTAAACATACACAAATCTGAAAGTTTTGAAGTCCTTTTGCCAAAGCAATCAACATTTTATGATTCTTACAAGGTTGCTTTTCCTCTTGCAAGATTGTTTGCTCAAAATCCTCAAGAACATCATTTATTTCAAAAACATTCCAAGGAACATTTGTCGTAGTCACTGCCTCATCCTAAATAGTATCAGATTGAGCTCATGTCTTATTCCATCAAACACAAGAAAGTGAAGATTTTGTTGCCTCGTATATGCAGAGAACAAAATAACACAACCCAGGAGGCCAAGAAATATCAACACATCCTTAATTCCATTGAGTAAGAGAACCATACATGTGAAGAATATGAAAAGGTCCAATACAACTATAGGATATTTTTCATTATGTAGAAATTCCACACAAACCGTGCCTTCATTCACTTTGAGCACTACGACAATCTGAAATATCACCAAGTTGTTCACCCAAGCCTCCAAATATTTTCATCCTAGGTTCATAATCATTTCCTTACTCTCATCCAGTGTCAGTTTCTTCAAGTGTCATCCAGTCCTCTATTTCTCCCCATATCCTAAACCAGCAGGGCTATCTCTTCCATCCCCCATCTCCTTTATATCTTCTTTAGAGTCATTCCTTCCCTCTATCCTGAGTTTAATCTAAATCCTATTTTGAGCTTGTTTGTTCATCCTAAACTAAGCTTGAGTCTTCCATCCATCTCCATCATTCCTCCCTATCCAACTCATCTGTAAAATGTCATGTCACAAATCTGTTATGATGAGTTTGGCTATCATATCTCTTCCTTGTATTTTTCCAGTGATGATGAGAGTCTTGTTGATCATGATGCATACTTTGAAAACCTTAGCAAGATCGCCCCAACATCCTATTCTAGTGATGATGAAGGTCTTGTTGATCATGATGCATACATGGAAATCCTTAACAAACTTTCTCCAAGCATCCTCCAAGCTCTTGTAATTCCTCCATACTATCCCATCATGGTGCCATGCATACCCACTAGCACTCCTTATCATACCTTTGACAAGGGAAATCCTTCTTATCCTCCATCCACATCTCCTTATACATTCGTGCCTCCATCTTATCCCATGGACATATCCCACCCTCCATCTTTTCAAAACAACACTACTAGCTACATCCCTAATCCCAATCCACAATCTCATTATCCTCCAACCCATGTTCAAATCCCTAATCCTAGTCATCCATTTCTTCCAAACCATCACCATGATCCCCATGTTATTTCTAATCTACCATCCACTCTATCCTACCCATCTACCCCATCTTATCACAATCCACCATCTCCAAATCCTACCTACATTAACACATATTCCATACCCCCATCCATCCCTCCTCTCCTATCAGTTAGTCAATCAAGTTCACAAAACATTTCCACACCTACCTATGTGAACTATCTCACCGTACCATCTTCCTAGCATTTGATACGTAAGTCTCCAAGGAGTTTCACAAGGAAGCCAACAAAAAATCCATCTCTTAAAGAGTCATGTTATATTACTCCCTCATGGGAAAACACTAGTGATGAAGCCCTTCCATCTCCTATACCCATCATTCCTCTTCCATCTCCAATACTTGTTATTAACCTTCTAGATCTCATACTCTTTGATCCTCTTCCATCTCCCACACCTATTATTTCCCTTCCATATCTCATACTTTTTGATTGTCTTCCATATCCTAGCACCATTAAAGTCCCCTCATCTGTTTAATTCATCTAATCCCCATCCCCATATTCTCCTCCTGAAACTATCCACACCCCATCCCATGACCCTCATGCATCCACCCTTCTTCCCTCTCTCACAGAATCACCCGTCCCCTCATCCAACCCATTTGAATAATCTCGCATTCATTCATCCAACACATTTGTAGAATCCATCCATTCATCCAACCCATTTGCAGAATCCATCCATCCATCTAACTCATTTGAAGAATCCATCCTTACATCCCCCACCACACCATCCACACCAATCCAATCATGTCAAGTTCTTATCCAAAAGCACGTTGAAGTATCCATTGACTTGAATGAAGATTGTACCATTCCATCTCCTACAACTCTAAACCCATTACCCCATCTGAGTCAAGATTCAAGCATCCCATACCCTCCCCTTCATCCTCTTTTATCACCTCCAATTCCAACTATCCCACCACCATTACTCCATCACCTTGGTCCACTCACATTCATCTGTGGTGGTCCGCTTAAAATAGAAGAAATCAGTCACATCTCCACCATTTACCATCCACCTGATAATAGAATCACATCTTGTTCCTTCACTGAAAATTATCCTACCTTGACTCAAATGCTAAAAAAATGGAATTATCAAGGTAAAGGCACATACATAAATGATCAAGGTACCCTGGAGCCCATTCAGGTTGAAAGACATCCAAAATCTTGTGGTATTGGTTACGCCCCTAGAGGCCCTTCTTCCAAAACTGTTGGTACAACTAAAGAAAAATTCAAGAGTGATTTCAAACCCTCCATCACATCTTCCTATCATCCCTCTAAAGCATATAACACCATCCCCCCTCCTCCATCCTTGCAACCCAAGAAAACCTACCATATTCCTCCTTCATCCTCTCCATCCATTTTGGGCCCCTATGTCCCAAAATCTCATCCCACATCTTATCCCACTCCTTCCTTCATCCATCAATCCCATATACAAAATCCCACTACTTACATTCCCAATCAGGATCAGCAAAGGCACATAACCATGCGCCCCATCCACCAACCTACCTCCACCACTCCATCCATATTTCCTCCATCTCATGCAAGTTCTAATATCTCTTCCAATGCTACTCATTAGTTTGGATACCAAATCACCAATACATAAAGCTACAAATCCACAATCTAAATATTGTAATATCAACTTGAAACGACATGCTCTAGCAAAAGAAAATCCACTCAAAGAATGCACTACGTCCCATAGGCCACAAAATCCCATCAAAGCAAATGCAAAAATTATGTGGATCCCAAAGCAAAAAGATGACATGCATCTAAAAGAAAAATCCATTGTGGCATCCGAGGTTACTAATCCTCTAGCTGAGTATTCCTCTCCTCCATCTTCAAAATATAGTTTGGGTCCTTATGTCCCACAACTTCCTATCATTATTCCTACATCACATCCATAGGTACCATCTACTTCACATTCACTCTTCCCACATCCCCCACAACATGTACCAATTTTGATCCTGACAACATCCCCTATCCCACTCTTTTTCCATCATTTTATCCAAATACTTCCAACTATCATATCTCCTATCCCCTTTATCTCCCCTGCATAACTATCTCATACCTGCATTTTCCTAAGTCACTCATCCCACATGACATTGTACCAACATATTGTGATCAACACCAAAAGCAGAAAACCGGAAAAAAAGAAGTAAAAAAGCAAAAAATAAACAAAAAAAAGAAAGAGAAATCAATTCATCCACTGGTGAAAACTTGGAAAACAAGTGCCTTGGAAAAGTACCATGGTGAAAACCTAGTAAAAATTCATCATGTGTAGTTCCTCCATCTATTTTCTCTTCACACGTAGGGTCAGTTCCTTCTGGCCACCATCCATCTACCATCCATATCCTGCATTGTCCTTTTCACTTCCTCCATCCTCCTCTGGATCTTGATGAGAAATATATAGGCCACCATATATACATGCTTTTGGACATCTCTTGACATCCATCTCCCATCTCCCATATTTATCCACCTATCCTTTTATCCACCCATCATTCCTTCCATCTATCCTTCTGCACTATCTTCCTCCCTTATCCACTCTTCATCCTATCTTTCATTCAACTCTATCATCCTCTTGTTATCCTCTCTTCCATCCTATTGTATCCCCTCCTAATGCTTCCTCACATGCATGACCTACCCTAAGTGGGGGAATTTAGTTCCTTGGTGACGTAGTCCTTGGAGACCTTCTCGTATCCACCTGTCATTTCCCAATCCTCCTCTCCTATCCACAATCCTTCAGCTATCCATCCATTCCTCTACTAAAATCCTTCCATCCAACACTTCCCTCTCTGAATTCACCAACGTCTCCTCCATCTTCCAATTCCTCCTTTCATATATCCCATCACTTATTTCTTCCCTTATCATTGGTATCTATCTCTAGGATATCCTCATACATCCAATGCCACCCATTCAAATCCTAATTCTCCTTGTGACCTACCATCGCATGAAAATCCTTTCCACATCCTCCAACTATCCAAATTCAAGCAACATTCAGCCCATCCAAGCACACCCTTAGCCTTGCTGCAAGATTTGATCACAATCCATTCATCATCATTGGGATGCATCCTTCCCACTCCTTGTGTTTTCTTTGGGATTATATCGTTCTCACATCTAGAGCACCCCATCCAATTTTCCTCTATCTTGGCCTTTTGGCTCAACTTAGGCAACATCATGCATATTTTCCTGATCTCATCCATTCTCCCTAAGCTTCTTGTGTCTTTAGTCTGTACATATCTTGTCCACATTAGTCCAGTCTTGCGTCCGGTCTTGCCTTTACATATCTTGCTTCCTTGGTCGGTCTCCTTGCAGAAAGTGATCCAGTTCCATTTCTAAATCTTGTGCTTCAACAAGTTCCTATTGACAAAATCTTGATTCCGTAATTTGATCTTAGTAAATATTTTGTCCAATCATATACACACTTGACATCTTCATGGAAATGGCTTCATGAAGGATGTATCCTTCCTCATGTTGACCTAAATCCAATCATCATCATCACCTGCACCGGGTCCTTGTATGATATATCTTCCTCTTGTTTGACCTAACTATAATCACAAATAAAATCAATCCAATCATCATCCCATATCATTGATCTCTCTAGTAAAAGGTGTCTTGTTGTTGAATTTTTGATCTTGTAATTTGATTTTGGTTCTTGATTATCATTCATGATTATTTTTGGTTGTTCTCCTCCTCAAGGTTGCCACGATTCTTTATATCATGGTATGTTGCAAATGGATGCACCTGGGATACAAAACTTGATCTTTTTTTTTTTGTCTTTTGTCTTTTTTGCTTGTGAGTCAGTCAAATATAAACCGTGCATGTATGTAATCCGTTTGGGTTCGCATGTTGTACTTGGGAAATGCCATTTTCTTGTGGGCTTTTCTAGCATCATTTTTACCATGTTCTTCCTAGGACTCATGTGTGATGCTAGGGTAACCCACGTGTGTCTGTTGCACCTATCCTCTGCAATATCGATGACAAGGCCTCATATTCCTAGTAACCTTGGCATGGTCTCTAACGTTGCTATATAAAAATAAGTGCTCAAACTACATGGCGGTGTTCCCCCAAGAATACTCCTCGCTCAAGCTGCAAGAAAATCCCCCCATCGAATCCACATTCAAAGAAATCCTATCCTACCAACTAGAATCCTCCATCCAGAAATGATCCCATACCTAATCCTCCACACATCATCCCTCATCCTTGATGCAAACTTGAATCTCACATCATCTCCATCCTCTTCTTCTTCTTTTTCCTTTCCCTTTCCTGTCACTCTTAGCCATCTTTTTGAGATGCCATCAGGGCTTTGCTATTTCTTCCTACTGGCCTCTCGAGGGGGCATCATCCTGGTCAAATTTTATTATAGTTCTATCCTAATTGTCATTCTGGGGCAACTTTGTTGCCTACGTCTTCAAAATAGTGTTATTCCAACACTATGTCAAAGAGGGGCAAAATGTAGACACCTAAATCTGATTAACACATCTAATCATATTTAGTGCCTTCTAGGACATTATCAACTAAGTAATCAGTAATTACCTAATTGATCTATGTTATCCCATAGCATGATTAATTCCTCTGCTCACACTTCTAGCACTCCCGATGGGACCCACTTTACAGGTCAGTTTTACTAACAATAATGGTTTCTCTTGAGTTTTTCAGTTTGTAGGATTTTTAGGTTTAAAGGTGTCTTGGCTCAAAATGGACTCCGCCATTGTCGTTGGTTTAAAAATGTTTTTTAATTAGTTAAATTATTCATTTTTAGTTATCAAGTCTTTCGGCGTTCCATCCTAATCATCATTTTGGGGCAATTTTGTTGCCTACATCACATTTATTTTAACACGTCTTCAAAATAGCGTTATTCTAACACTATGTCGAAGAGGGGAAAAATTTAGACACCTAAATCTAATTAACACATCTAATCACATTTAGTGCCTTCTAGGACATTATCAACTAAGTAACCAATCATTACCTAATTGATTTATGTTATCCCCTAGCCTGATTAATTCATTTAATTGGCTATAGTATGAATAATTATTAAGTGGCAACCAATGGCCTAATAGTTAATCCCCCTTTCCCCTATTAGGTTGAATGAATGTATTTATTCATTTAACTTAATTTATATTATCCTCTTTCCCTCCACTTGTGATTTAAATAGTTAAATCTATTCTATTTAAGCACATGGCTTCATAACCTTAACCCCTAACCTAACCAATCCCAACCACCTAACCCTCAGTTCAAAGCCATCCCAACCCCTTCACACATACTAACCCTTTTTCTTTAGCTAGTTAACCCTAATCCTAATCTCTCCCTAATCTTGTCGCATTCCTAATCCTTAGATTAGGAATTCAACTCTACCCCAAATTCAAACTTCTCAAGCCCTCTTAACCCTAACCCTAATCCTAAACTCTCCCTAAGTTCATCACATTATTAATCCTTGGATTAGGAATTCAACCCCTTCCTCAAAGTCAAACTTCTTAAGCTCTATCTTATCCCCTCACCCATGCCTCATTACGACCCTCATTAATGACTCATTAATGCTTCTTACATCCCTCATTACTCACCCTATCTCTAAGAGTCTTCTCTTGTCCCTTTGCACATGAACCAAGATGGTCACATTCCTCATCCACTCTCCTTGTGACACTTGTCACAATGAGAGGCACTTAAAGAAGCACAATCCTTGTGCTCTCTTCTAGGTGCATCTAAGCCCCTCTTTAGATTTGCATCCTGACCACTCATTATGAGTCCATTTTCCTATAATTAGAACCTCGTTCCTTCACAAATTCATCCACCTTCCATACAGAGTTATAATGCTGTGTGTATGTATAAATCATACCTTCATGAAATAAAGGTGTTATCTATCAATTCTATGGAAACAATAATACAATTTAATCTAAGAATTGACAAATAAAGCATTTAACATCTCATGGATCTCTAACTAAGCTTTTCTAATAGAGCTCTCAGTCTTAATCTCTACTAGTGACAATCCTAGAATGAGAATTTTGTCTATGATATGCTTAATATAGCTCAAATTCCCTCCATTTCTATGATATTTGATTCAAATAATCTCCAAAAAAATGTCAATTATGCTCAATTGCTATGATAATGCTCTTAATTTGCTATGAAATGCGTATAATAAGGTTTCTTTGCATTTGAATTTTCTAGGATATATTATGCTCTCAAAATTGGTTGTATTTATAGGATTTTCCCAAGTGTAGGGGGTAGAGTAACTTGATTATGATTAATCCTTGGTTAGGTGAAAGGATTTGAGATGGTTTCAAATGGGGGGACAATTTAAATGATTATCTCAAAGGTTTGGACAAAGGGACAAATTTGAGTAATTGAGATTGAAAGTTCAAAATGAGTGATTAAGATTGCAAATTAGGAGTGATCCATGTGCTTTGTGTTCTCAATTCTCATTGGTTTCTCAAATTCATGTTGAAGGATATTAGAATTTATTAAATTCAATCAATTAATCAAATTAGCCATGTAGGGGAATAGGTTGGATTTGATTTTTGATTTAAACTATAAAATTAATTGATTAAAATCAATTATATAGTTTGATTAATCCCTTTAGGCTTATATTTAATCATTTGATGTCATTATTTATTTGATCCTTTGATTTTAAATTATTTGGTCTAATTTGAATTACAACTGTCCATTTGAAAATGATTTGATCCATTTTGGTGAAATTTAGAGCATTTGGCTGAGATTTGCAGATTTGCTTAATAATAGAGCACCTGCCCAGTTTTAGGTGTCTACAAATGCCCCTACTTCAGTTGATGGGCGAAGCGCATTGATTCAAAGAAAATTGCATGTCATGATCATTGATTTGATGCTCGATTTATTGACAAATTGATACAAAACTGATATGATATAAAACTTGATTTGATGATTGATTTGATAACCTAATTTGATAACTGATTTGATTGATTGATGCTCTGATTTGAAACTCTCATTTGATAAGATGCAGAATGCCCCACTGATAATGTTTGAAATTCCAATGCCCCAGATTAAGATAATGATATCTAATGCAGATCTTGGATTTGACACTATGATAATGCCCTGTCAGAAATGAAACAGATTGATCTCCAGATAGAAAAGATGATGAAACTGATAGAAAATAGATCCAATATGTTTTCATTTCTAAAAAAAATTGATGATGATCCTGGAAAAAAAGCATGCCCTAGTGTGCAAAAAATGCATATTAGGTCAAATTAGGTCAAAGTGTGCTAAAATCCCTCCAAAATTAGGTCAAATAGCTTAAATAGGTTGAAAACCCCATTTTTACTATTCATTTTCACTTTTTATCCTAGAGATTTTGCTCTGATCCTGTTGAGATTGATAGCAATGGTTGTCCCTATTTGAGAGCATCGGTTCAAGTGAGCACACCGATATTAGAGACCCCCCTGAGTATGGACCTCTGGTAAGTGGTTTTGAACCTCTTAGTACATTTATTGCTTATTTTTTATTGCATTTATTGCATTTTAACGTGCTTTCTAGGATAGATTAGGTCAAATGATGCCTAGCATAGGTTAAATGATATGTATCCAGGTTAAATGCCACCTCCACAATGGGAAATGAAGCCTATGCATAGAAAAATTCCACTTACAAGTTAGGGTAAAATGTGCATTTGATCCATGAAATGTCACCTATCAAACTCTAGGACAACAATAAGTTTTAAATGCCGCCTAGTAGGTGTGAAATGCCGCGTAGGATAAACAAATGTCATGTACACTGTAAAGTGACACCTCCAATATATCAAATAAACTTTGTCAAAGATTAAATGACGCTTAGCATGAAATGACACTTACAGTATGCCAAGTGATGCCTACAATGAAAATTGGATGAAAACCTGATTAAAAAGGTACAAACTACTTTCTGATTGATCGTCTGGATTAACGGATTGATTTCTAAGATAGATAGATGTGTTTAGTAATGTGATTAAGTGTTTAGGATATTAGGATAATCATAAAAATGGATGTTTGATTTGTCAATTTGATAGGATAGAAAAACTGATTGATTGGATAACTGATCATATTGGTCCTTTCTCAAGATCTAGAGTTAGGAATAATAAGTTGATGCACTCAAAAAGAGAAAAGGATTGATTGAATTGGTTTGATTGACTTAAAATGATCCAATGATATAATGATACTAATATAATTCCCTTGTTTAAAAAAAAAACACAATTCTGTAAGTTGTATGTACAAAATCTAGCATCTTGGATCCTTGACTTATCTGATGAGTTGAGAGATCCATAGTTACGTGTTGTAGAGTAGTGCAGATTGAGTTTCCTCCTTGAGCTTCCTCAGTTTAAGCTGAACCAGGGTTTACTTACAACTATGGCAGTGCATTGGTACTCTGACCACAATACTTTCCACCTTCCACTCGGCGAGATGACAATCACTCCTGAGGATGTCTATAGATTGCTCCACATCCCAACTCGAGGAGAGCGGGTTTATTATGATCAGGTATATGATGGCAGTGTATGATGACACATCTTTGGTGATGATACAATTAGAGATGATATGATCACATGGGCATAGTTTGCTTCATTTACCACTTTGCCAGTAGTAGTAGGTGCAGTGAGAGGAGGATTACTGCATCCTGACAGACGAGGTCACAATTTCTCAGTTGGTTGGGGTCAGATCCTAGAGGACTTGATTGTACATCCTTGACAGTTTGATTGGGGTTCTTGTGTGTTAGCATAGCTTTATCATGATTTTCATGAGGTTGCATATAGAGAAAGTGCAGATTTATCAGCATGTGTGATATTATTGCAGTTATGGACCTTGAAGTACATCCCTATTACAAGACCTATAACAGATCATGTTCGAGGTCAAGGATGGTCGTATGCCTTTTTATATGATGGGAAGGTTGTCTAGCATCGTCTAGGAAAATTGGAGTACCAGCATTGTACTATTGATGACATCGATCATGTCATCTGGAGACCTTACTATGGATGTGAGGGATGGTGGGAGGATGATGGTGAGCTTCCCTATATGTTTTCTCCTCTATGGATGATTGGTCGATCACCACTTGTGATTGAGAGATTTTTCTTTGGGCGAGTGTTGAGACAGTATGGCCAAGTGCAAGATATGCCACAGGGTATGGCATTATACGCACGGGTACAAAAAAAGTGATCCATGTGGGGAGTGCAGGTTGATTATCAGTTCACATGTACAAATATTGACAAATTGGGATTCATCTGGTGGGACATGTTAGATCATGTTGTTGATGCCAGGATGTTTGCAGAGTATAGAGAGTGGTATTATCGCCACAAACTCACTAGATTTACTAATCCTATAGAGCCTATTCTTGATATGGATGATACATCTAATGATGATGGCTGAGATGGAGGTGGCAGAGGTGGTGGTGCAAGAGGTTAGAGACAATGAGCTTGTAGAGTACATAGAGCTCCTAGGGCTTTAGGCAGAGGATGGGTGGGCCCTCTGATGTGAAGTGGACATGTCAGATCTAGGCATGGTAGTTTTGGATAGCCTAGATAAAGATAGGGATAGGGACATGGACATGTTCATCCCATACCAGCTGTAGTATGGGGGCAGTAGAGATAGAGGATTGGTAGGCAGGCACAAATAGTTGCTACTAGACATGCTCCGGGAGAACAAGCTCCTCCACAGGTACATGTTCATGCACAACAATTTCCTCCTTTATAGGGATAGATTCTAGCACAACAAGTGCCTTCACAAATTCTAGTTATACCATAGGTACCTCTAGCACCAAAGGAACCACAGGCTCCTCCACAGAATTCTCCACATGCTCCATAGGTGATAAATTCCTTGACATAGGATTTGAGGACCTTACAAGCTGGTATGACATCTATGAGTGGTCAGATTGATCAGGTGGCTACCATGATGCAACAGTTCATGGCAATAATGACACAAATGCCTAGTGTAGCTAGCACTAGTCAGGAACCACCGACTACACATGATAGATTGGGTGACAGAGATCCAGATGGGACATATGATGGATCTGGTATAGGTATAGGTGACAGATTAGGTGCCCCTACTGGGTCTTCAGAAATATTTGATATGGATCCACTGGATATACATTGATGTATCATTTTTATTGCTTTTGATCAGGACTTTGATGATGTTGTATCTTGATATACAGATGTTATGGGTATTTTGATGGACATTTATGTGATGATCTTATTTGATTCCCTTGATGTGTTTATAATTTTGATGTGAGATTTATTTTATATGCATAGCTATATGATGTCTATGATGCAATTACTTTTATTATGCTATGGATGCAGTTTATCTTATATATGATATAGATAGATGGATGCAAATGATTTTATGCCACTACTTCTATATGCTTATCTGATTTTAATGATGAATGCAATGATAAAATGAATGCAACTAGATTTTTTAATTTTGATTTATGAATGTATGCAACTTTATATGAAATGCACTCTTAGAATGGATGTAAAATGAGTAATGATTAATGCTTCTTTTCTTTTGATTTTTTGATATAAGAGATAATGAATAATGATTAATGCTATGAATGAAAAAGATAATCTCAAATCATTGATTTGAAACAATGATAATTGATAATTTAACCCCCCAAAATTGATTAACCCCTTTGAACTTGGAAAAATCCTTTAAACATATGCAATTACTCTAACATGAAAATGCAATGCAATGCAACTAATTGTCACTAGCTTTTTGTGAAAGAACTGCAAAAGAGATATATTATCATCATTGAGAGTTTGTGGAACTAGGAGCAAGTAAAATCATCACTGACCACATCATGATGATATGAATACCACTTTCATCACTTTGGTAACCCCTTGAGAAACTAGTACAACCCTCACTAGTTGAATAACCAACTATGTGAGTATGAATACCGATTTCATCAGATTCAATGTTGCAAGTGGATTTTGGTATTAAGATATGGAAGATCTAAATATCCAAGGTATCCATTTGCATAAACAAACAAAGGTTAATCCTCCTTCCTATATGAAAGTCCTCGATGGTTCTTTGATGACCACGTCTTTAGATGAATTCACACAAGTTGGTGGATCTTCCTCAAAACACTCACTCAAAGTCAAGAAAATATCATGTCCTCATCATTGCCAATCTATTTGAAACATCATCGATTAGCTAAAAAGACATGAAAAAATGCAATGAATAGCATCAAAAAAGATTCAAGTGTTTTTCTTTGTATCAAGATTTTCAATAGAATTCCAAACATTCTGATCATTTAGGTTGTTGTCAATTTTTAATCCTGATAAAAAAAGTTAATGAAGTTCAAGGATCAAGTTGCAAGGTCAAATGCTTGGGTTTGAACAGTGATATCCATCAAAGGTTCAACGATATCTCTCTCCTCTAAAGTTCTAAAAATCTGCTTCTGATATGTGATCAAAATGTAGCACTTCTGAATCTATTTGTACAAAGAACCAATGTTTTTCCCCCAAGTGATAAATGTTACCATGTGAATCATGGGCAAATGAAACCTAGAATGCAACAATGCAACTGAGAGACTTTCTTACGACTGCACAAATGATAGATGCAATGAAGGATATGTACAAATGAGATGATGAAAATGCTATATGTACAAATGCAACTAGGAAAGACCTAAGGGATCAAAAAGCGCCTATTTTCCAGGTTTTCACCTTTTGGGTTTATTGCTCTTTTTTCTATTTTTTTCTTCTTTTTCTACCAAGGTGCCTTTTGCTAGGTTTTCACAAAGGCACTTTTTCTCCTTTTCATTTTTTTTCTTTTTTTTTTTTTTCTTTTTTTTTTAATATCATCAAAGTGCCTATTTGCTAGGTTTTCACCAAGACAATCATTTTTTTATTTTTGAATGTTTTTGCTTTCTTCATGCTCAATTTTCTCCTTTTTCTAATTTTCTACTTTCCCATTGTTTTTGACTTTTGATTTTTTCTCATGTTTTTGGATTTTGAATTTTCTCATGTACAAAGATTTGATTTTGAAATCATTGGATACACACTCATCTGATACTCTTTCCTCCTATACTCTTTCATCTGATTAGGTATGAAACCTCTTTAGATGGATGTTGTTAATAGGCTCTTGTAATTCATCACCCTGGCAACCAGCTAACTTGTAAGCTCCCATTCCAAAAGAGGAAGTAGTGACAAAGGTTCCAAGCCAATTTACCTCCCATTTTCCCTTCTTTTCCCTATCTGCCTAATTTTTAGGGTTTTCTTGTAACACTAAGTCTCCCACTTGAAATATTCTTGGTTTGATATGCTTGTTGTAGTTTCTTGAGATTATATTTTGATAGACCTTCAAATGTTCATAGGCTTGTGTTTGGTGTTCCTCCAAAAATTCCAATTGTTGAAGTCGGGCGACACTATAATCCTCATCATTTATTAATCCATGTAAAGAGACTCTTAAGGATGGGATTTCAACCTCCAAAGGTAAAACAACTTCTTCCCCATAGACTAAGGAAAATGGTGTAGCTCCAGTAGGTGTTTGGATGCTAGTTCTGTATGCCCACAATGTCAAGTTTATTTGCACATGCCAATCTCTTCTTGATTTATCAAACGATCTCTTCAATATTTTGAGAATATTCTTGTTTGTGGCTTTGGCTTGTCCATTACCTTGTGGATAGTAAATGGAGGAAGAATGGTGTATGATATGAAAATTTTCAAAAATTTCATCCACATCTTTGTTCTTGAATTTTTTTCCATTATCCATGATGATGGCATGAGGAATACCATATCTGCAAATGATGTGATTAAGGATAAACATTGAAATTTTTTTTCTCGTGGCTGTTGTCAAAGGTACGACCTCTACCCATTTGATAAAATATTATGTGGGTGTAATGATATATTTATGACCATTGGAAGAAGGTGGGTAAATCATTCCAATAATATCAAAACCCCATTGGTAAAATGACCATGGTGTGATAAAAGGATGCAATTCTTGTGCAGGTGCATTGATCATGTGTCCATGGTATTTGTATTTCACACACACTTTGAAAAAGTGGAAAGAATCTTTTGGCAAGTTGACTTCCTGAGGAATCATGACTTATTTTGTGTTTTCAATCATGGCAACAAAGTCATACTTAAGTTCTATCATGAAAGGAAAATGACTAAGTGTGAAAATAGAGCAGATAGAAACATACAGAGATCAACACATCAACGCACATGTTAGAGATCACACCAGAGCATGCATGCTTAGGTATATACTCTATGGTGTATATACATGCTAGATCCAAACGCGTAGAGTATGAAACATCAGTACAGAAAAGTTACAGGCAGATTAGTAAACCTGCAGTCCAGGAAACAGAGCATGGAAGCCGACTACAGTTTTGAGTAGCGTGAATGATTTCATAATGTAATGGCTAAGCGCCTTTAGTTATAAGTTTGTATTAATGTAATTAATGTTTTAGTAAACATGCTTAGGTCAACTTGTTCAGAAGCATTGTATATTTTTGTTTTAGGGCTGACTAGGGATTTGTTTTGGGTCGCGCCTATTCAGATTTGAAGATATAAGTATGTAATGTAAAGATATGTTACAAGTGTCGATTATGATGTAAGAAGAAGTTACAGAGGAATAGTATAATGAAGTCAGAAGATGATATAGCTCTTTAAAGGAGTAAGAGCA
>MU223640.1:173183-183480 GCA_018584345.1 Thuja plicata
GTGATCTAGGACAAATGGTCAAAAAGCTTAATGAAGAGAATAAATCTCTAAAGGATAAACTTGAAGATTTGGAGGAACAACTTACAGATAGCTAGAACACCATTGAAGACAAGATCAAAGAAAGCAATCAATTGGAAGATGAACTTCTGTAGGCAAACATGAAAGTCTTGGAATTAGAAAATATGAAGAAGAAGTTGGAATTTGAATTAACAGAAGCAAAAGACAAGATTGATAAACTTCACACAAGTTCTGATTTGATTCAATCCTAGCTCAATGCACAAAGAAAAAAAGGGAACACTTCTTGTCTTGGATTCAGTATAGCACAAGATGAAATCAAATCATCACAAGAAAGAGAAAAAATATTTGAAGCATCTTCAGAAGCTAAGAAAGTTGAAGATACTACAAAGGTTTCATCTGAACCACCTAAAAGAGAAATCAAGCAAGTTAACAGAACTTGTTATGCATGCAATAAACATGGGAATTTGGCAAGAGATTCCAAAGAGGTAAGACCTTTTCAAGGTTATTGTTACTCCTGTAATAAGTTTGGTCACAGGGCTATACATTGCAGAACAAGTCAAAGAAATCAACCTCAGCAAAATCACAAGAATATAAATCAAAGAAATCAACTCTCAAGAAATTTGCAGAACATTACATGTCTGATATGCAACTATAATAGACACACAATAAAGTAGTGCAACATGATGAGAAAGAACATCAGACCTCCTATAATTTTCCACACATGTGGAAAGGCTGGACATATCACAAGGTTTTGCAGATGCAAAACTCAGAAACAAGAGGATCCTAAAAAGTCACTCTTTGAAGAGAAAGGAGAAGTCAATTTTGTCAAAGCAAATGAAGATTCAAGAAAGATCTAGGTTGAATTAAAGAAGGATAATAAAGATAACAAAGTAGTTGATGCATCCCCAGTGGACGCACCCTCTACTTCTGCCTAATAAACCTTCTTGGTCTTAGGGGGAGCTATTCTAGCTCAGAACCCCTGCGCGGTTGGTGTACTCACTTCAGAGTATGTGCCTTTGGATTCATGGTTGAAAGCATAGATTACAGCTATATGCATTCACACACTATCTGAATTGCATCGAATCAAAGTTTGAAAATCTCTATGTATGGTTGCAAGCATTAAATGCGATAGATTGTATAAAAAGAAATTTACAGTCGATCATTTTCACATTTACATTCAAGAGAATAGAAATTGAAGAGCATTGGAGCACTAAGACATTGAAGCACAAAGGCATAATAGGTTGGCAGTTGGAGCGATCAGATAATCAGTTTGAAATGGATCCCTAGTCGTCGCATCATTTTAGAATTTCATGGAAACCCTACATAAGCAAACACCAAGTAAGTATGGCGACCCCAGTTGTGTTTGATGTAGCAGAGAGGAAGAAGTTTATATTTAAGAAGAATCCATTCAAATCCATAATGGATGATGTGGAAGGGGCTTTCTCCAAAACCCCGCTTGGTGTTGTTCACATGGAAGATATCCGCGCATACATATACTGTAAGAAGGAGTCATTAGGAGATGATAATATAGCCTCTCATATGGCATCAATGTTAAACAAGGATTTCACATTCAAGGATGAGTTCACGCACCTACAAGATCACCCTATTTTACAATATTCGAATGTGCATGAGTTTGAAGAACCAAAATGGGTAAAGATTCTGTTAAGCAGGATACATGATGATATTTTCTGGATTGAAGATGTCCCTATTCACATCACTACAAAACTAATCCATTAGCTAACTGGACTTCCAATGACTGGACTAGTATTTCCCACTGGTAAGGATGTAAAGAAACAGATTGAGCAAGTTTGTTTGTCCAGGAGTGATAGGCACAGAATGACAGCTGACCCTATCAAGGAAGATGACATTAAACTCATGACAATGATACTTGGATACAAGTTTCAACAAGCAAGCAGGTTAAATAGTGTCTCTATAGAAACAATCCTTGTAGCTATTAGAATAGTGAAGGACAACACCCAATACAATCTATGTGAGGTCTTGCGCGATCAGTTGATTGAAAATATTAGAATTATCAAACATGACAAGAGAAAAACATTTAGGTTTGGATAACTGATCATCTATTTGTATCACCACATAGTCGAAAAGGTTGCAGACCTTTATCTAGACAAAGGAAAACCTACAATGACTCAGATATCTCTTAAAGCCACAATAGAAAGAAGTGCAAGAGATAAAATGGATATGGATATAAAGATATTCAGGGTCAAAATGCAGAGCAAGTTCAGACTATCTGAGAAGATAGTTGAAAAATACAGGGATACAATATGCTTTATGGTAGAGATAGATTGCACATGCATGGAGGTTTTTGAGCCAAGAAATAAGTGGATTCATCCACTAGGGTATGTAGTAGAAGACCATGTGTTAGAAGGATATGCACAAGTCTTATTGTCAGCACCTAAAGACCCTAATGAACCTAGATGGGGCACTTACAGAGAAAAGACTGATGAAGTGGATATTGAACTACAACTTGTTGTTAACAAAAGGAAAGCATCCAGAATGACATCCAACATTTCAGAAAGCATGGAGTCACACAAGAAGATTTGGATAAGGCAAAAGAAGCCAAAATTGCTAAAGTTAAAATTGATAAAACTGTTGAAACTCAGAAAAAGAAGTAGAAGAAAAATGAGGAGAGTACCACTGTGCCTACTACAACCATTTATCTAGACACATCTCCACCTTCTATACCTAGCAAGAAACCTAGAGGAAGGAAGCAAGTGGCTACAAGTCATCCATCCTCAAGAGCTACTCGGAGCAAAGCTAGGAATGTTCAAGCTCCACCTGAGGTAGGATTTAGATCTAGTCTAAATATCTTGAAGAATAGGATTGTTAATGAAGGGAGATTGGATACATTATCAAAAGTCTATGACATGTATCAAGAGATGGATAAGACTGAGATACACTCTATGATCATATCTCACATGATCAAGTTTAAGAAATCTGTTCTTGAACTCAAAACAGTGATACCGGATAAGTTATGGAACATACTGGAAATCATGAAAAGACATGCAATTGAGGAAGACATGAAGATTAGAGAAGAAACTTTGGATACTCTTCTTCCTATTTGTTCACATGATGAGAAGGCTATTATGTTATATCTAGTAAGGCCTCATCTCTAAACTAAGATAAGAACTCTATAGATCATGAACAAAGAGTATGAGCAGGTTGGAAAGGAGACAGAAAAGGAATTTGCACAAGTATTTATGGATAGACACATGTATCCACCAATGGTGCCTACAACAAAAGTTACTCCAGCTCCTCCCAAACAGGTTACAACTCTAGTAATTTAGGTTGTGCCTATGATAGGTCCATAGGATTCAGCGCCCAAAGTGATAATAAACTCTGAGACAACTAAAGATGCATATGACACTATAGTAGTTGACAATGTAAATATATCTATGATAGCTTCTGATAAAGATATGGATAAAATTGATAAGGCATTTGAAAGCACTGAAGAAATGTGCATTGATGATACCGCCGCATAACAAGATGAAGTTCCCATCAATGATCAAGCTAACATAAATGAAGACACTCAAGATGATATGCAAGGTGACAAGACACCAAAAAAAGAGAAACTAGTGAATGCATGGATACCAGCCAGAATACTATATTATCACCATCCACTCAACCATCCACCTCATTGTTGTCAAGATTAACTCCTGACTTAGCAAGTTTAGATGCATGGGGAGAAGAAGACCTAATCAAGATTAGCGTCCTTTCCATGGAAAAGGAAAAAGAGAAACAAGTGATTAGGAACCCTCGCTTCTTGGAAACAATGAACATTTTCAATGACTTAGTGCCTACTGATCAGAAAGTAGCCAAAGTTCAATCAGTTGAAGATGTGGACAACATCTTATCAAACTTCAAGTCACATTTCACTAGCTTAGTAGAATTAGCTACTAAGATTGTAGAAGATGAATACAAGGATAGACTAAATGACTTGGTAAAGAACTTTACCTTTGATCTGAATTCCTTAAAGATTGGGCAGACTATATTGAAGGATTTGGCAGATAAAGGAAAGAAAGTCATAGCAAACTATATGGATAGAGTGAAGCTCACCTTTGAGCACACTAAAAATATAGCAGAAGCAGAAGAAATGGTGGATAACATAAGAAAATCAATTGAAAACTCCACGCAAGACATGCACATCTGCAATAATGTCTACCAAGGGCAGTTAGACAAAATTGAGAAAGCAAAGTTAGAAATCAGCAAAATAAGGGTAAGGCAAACACAGTTGAGGAACGCACTTGCGCCATCTCTAGCAGTTCTCAATGAGAACATCAAACAGATTGATAACACCATACAGACATATGATCAAGGTCCTTGCATGGATCTAATGAAAATGGAGAAATCGACATATGCTTTATGTGCGCATCTTCAGACAGTTGATGCAATGAAAGTCTTTTGGAAGAAAGAGATTCAATCTCTTCAAGTTGTGTACCTAGAAGTCTACATGGAGTAAGCATGTTGAAGACTTACAGTTTTTGCACACCTTTGTCATTAATGTTTAGGGGGAGAAGTATATAGAATGTGTATATGTGGAGAAATATATATGTATATATCATTAAGTATTATGATATACAGTCATTTTTGTATGAAGTCATTTTGAGTAACTTAGCCACATTCCTTTGTTGCCATAAATGAAAAAGGGGGAGATTTTTGGAAAGTTGACTTCCTGAGGAAGCATGAATTATTTTGTGTTTTCAATCATGGAAACAAAGTCATACTTAAGTTCTGTCATGAAAGGAAAATGACTAAGTGTGAAAATAGAGCAGACATACACATACATAGATAAGCACATCAGCACATGTGTTAGAGATCACACCAGAGCATGCATGCTTAGGTATATACTCTATGGTGTATATACATGCTAGATCCAAACGTGCAGAGTATGGAACATCAGTACAGAAAATTTACAGGCAGATTAGTAAACCTGCAGTCTAGGAAACAAAGCATGGAAGCCGACTACAGTTTTGAGTAGCGTGAATGATTTCATAATGTAATGGCTAAGTGCCTTTAGTTATAAGTTTGTATTAATGTAATTAATCTTGTAGTAAATACACTTAGGCTGACTTGTTCAAAATCATTGTATATTTTTGTTTTAGGGCCGACTAGTGATTTGTTTTGGGTTGCACCTATTCGGATTTGAAGATATAAGTATGTAATGTAAAGATATGTTACAAGTGTCGATTATGATGTAAGAAGAAGTTACAGAGGAATAGTATAATGAAGTCAGAAGATGATATAGCTCTTTAAAGGAGTAAGAGCATCCACACATACATAGAACTGATCAGACAGCAGTGTCATTACAATAGTTGATTTTTGATATAGTGCATATCAACATTCAGAGGGTTGTAGCCTTCGTCTTATTGGGCAGTGATCCATACACCCCTAAAAGGGTTTTTGTAAAAGACTCCTAACAGGGTCAGACCTTTAACCAAGTCATTGTACTTAATTTGTAAAGACTACTTCTAAAAGGGCAAAGGAACTTTAACAGGTTCATTATACCTAGTACAATATTTTGTGGGTACTAATCCACACCGGAGTTTTCCTCTGATCAAGGTTCTCTGTAATCATATCATGTGTTATGTGTTATGTTTCTTTGGATACACATTTGATATATGTTTAATTGGCTAAAATATAATTAATAGATAAACACTGATTCATCCCCCCCCTCTCAGTGTTTCTAATAACATCTTTTTCTAAGGTTTTCCAGAAGTACCCCATGCGAAAGATTTTATTAGCTAAATTCAACCCACTCAAATGTAACCCAGAAATCCCCTCGTGAACATCTTTTAAAGATAATCTTGATTCCTCATCCTCTAGACACCTAATAAGCATTTTTTCAAGACCCTTGTGATATAATGTGTCTGATAGGATGGTATAACGAGCAGCTTGTCTTATAAAATGTCATTTTTGGGCACGAGTTTGGTCAATTGGTAAAACTTGGTCTTTAAGATAGGAATAAATTGGTCCATACCAAGGTGAGTCATGTCCATCAATAAGGGAAATGATTTGGGTGTCGAGTAAGTCAAAAGCTAGTTTTACCAACTTTTCCACCAAGAATTCATACCTCGCATTCTGATCAGGCATTTGGAGTAATGAAGTCAAGGTAGCCATAGCATCAGCAACCCTATTTTTGTCTCTTGGAATTTACTCAAATGTGATTAAGGAAAAGTATTTCTTCCAGTCATCTACCATTCTCTTATATGGCATCAATTTTTCATCCTTAGTTTAGTATTCATCATTGATTTGGTTGATGACTAATTGAGAGTCCCCATAAACTTGCAGTTCTGTAATGTTCCATTCTAAATCCATTTTGATTCCTAGGACTAAAGCTTCATATTTTGAAATGTTGTTTGTAAATGGAAACAAAAGTTTATAATATTTTGGAATGATGTATCCTTGAGGTGTGATCAATAAAATTCCTACCCCTGAACCATTTTGAGTATAGGATCCATCGAAATACAACTTCCATGCCTTGGCTTCCACATTGACTATTTCTGCATCAAGGAATTCAACTTGGATGGGATGAATAGACACTAATGAATTTTCAGCCAATTGATTAGAAATAACTTGGCCCTTGATAGATATATGGTCCACATATTCAATGCGAAAATCACTAAGCACCATTACCCATTTAGCAATCCTTCAAGTTAGGGATGTTTTACCAAGCAAGTATTTTAAAGGATCAATTTTTGCAATCAACTTCAGTTTGTGCATCAACATGTAATGTCTTAGTTTTTGTGAAGAAAATACCACTGCTAGTAAATCTCTTTCCATGAAGCTATAAATTAACTCATATTTGATAAAAGTTTTACTCAAATAGTAAATAGCTCTTTCTTTTCCTTCCTTATCATCTTGTGCCATTAAGACCCCTAATGATCTTTTTGTTGCTGAAATATATAGTAATAATGGTTTTCCTTTGATAGGAGGCATCAATATAGGTGGGTTGAACAATTATGTTTTCAACAAAGTGAAGGCTTGTTCACATTCATCATCCCATGTAAAAGTGGTATCTTTGTGTAGCAATCTTGTGAATGAATGGCACTTTTCCGCTAATTGAGAAATGAACCTCCTAATGGATTGAAGTCTTCCTTGAAGTGACCTCATTTGACTAATATTTTTGGGAGTTTCCATGTCCATTATTGCTTGTAATTTTTCTAGATCCACTTCTATGCCTTTTGCAGAAACTATATAGCCTAAGAGCTTGCTGGATTGTACCCCAAATGCACATTTGTTTGGGTTTAATCTCACTTTGAATTGCTCCAACCTTGTGAAAATATTTTCTAGTATAGGAAGATGATCTTTACTTTGATGTGACTTAGCTAAAATATCATCCACATAGTCTTCTAGGAAGGTATGCATCATGTCATGGAAGATAGTGGTCATTTCTCTTTGGTAAGTTGCTCCAACATTTTTGAGACCAAAGGGCATCACATTCCAACAAAAGATTCCCCATGGGTATGTAAAAGTAGTCTTTTTTTGGTCTTCAAGTGCTATGTGAATCTGATTGTATCCACTATCCATCCATTAATGAGAACATAGAATGTCCTATCATTAGATCCACTATAGCATCAATGCTAGGAAATGGAAAATCATCCTTAGGATAAGCAAGGTTAAGGTCTCAAAAATCCATGCATACTCTAATGAATTTATCATGTTTGGTAACTGGTACAATGTTGGAGATCCATTCTTCATAAGCTATTACTCTTATGAATCCAACCTTAAGTATCTTTTCCAATTCTTCTTTAACTAATAGAGCTACATGAGGATGCATCTTCCTCAATTTATTCTTTACAAGTTTGACATCGGGTTTCACATTAAGATGGTGCATTATAAAGCTTGGATCTAACCCTGGCATGTTGGCATATAACCACGCAAAGTTAATTTTATTTTCTTGAAATAATTCAATGAACTCCTTCCTTTCTAATGGGGTTAGTGATGTTGCTAAGTGAATAAACTTTGGTTCCAAGTCAGCTCCGATGTTAACCTTTTCCATTGGTTCTATGAGAATAGGAGATCTCTCATCATCATGTTCTCTTAGGGTATCCAACCTCTCTTCCTTAGGTGCCACAATTGGGTTTTCACCTTTGGAAATATCCAATATTTTTACTTTTTTAGGTTCTAGCACTGTCACATGGTGATTTTCACCACTAGAACTTTTCATTTTTTTGAATTTCATTCTTTTATTTTATGGATTGAATGGTTGGACCCCTGCCTCTATCATTATGTTCGGATTGTATTCATTGGTAGAAGAAGATGGCTTAACCGTGTTTAGGTATTGGGCCATTGTATTGTCATTGGGAAAGTATAGTAAGTAATTTGGTTCAGTTAAATCCCAATCAATGAGTTTGGGATGAAGAAAGGCTAAAGACTCATTAGGAAAGTTGTCATTCAAAGGATTCAAGGACATGACCTCATTTGATGGTTCATACATTGTATCGCTTAGGTCTATAACATGTGCTTGCTCAAGGTGTTCCATGGAAGTAGGATCAAAATTTTCCTCAATAGAGTGCTCATGGATTTCCATGGGAAAGAAAGCATGTGGATTAAATATAACATTTGAATCAACCACCAAGAAGGTAACCAAGGTTCACCTATCCATTGATTACCCCTAGATGCTTGACCTACATTGGATTCTTGAGACTCATTTGATGCTTGTTTATAATTGAAACTTTGATTCTCATTATCTTGACTTTTGGCATTAGGAATGGTAGCATATGTATGAGAATATCAACCTATTTATCATGACAAAAGTCCTTGGATAGGGAATCCCACTCATAATCTCCAGAATCATCCTCACTCTTGGATCCTACCATGTGTACATGCTCATGAAAATCATGCATAGGGCTTGAACTTTCTCCTTTGTCTTGATACCATATTCCAAATTTCTCTTCCTTTGATCTCCAAGAAGGTTCAATGGGTTCTAGAAATCCTCTATTCCTAACTCCTAAGGGTCCTCTTCCCTTGTATCCTTTTTTTTTCATAATTTGAAATCCCTTTCCATATTGCTCGGTTTGGATATTGATGTGTTGTACTCTTTCAATGAGATTGTTTGAAGTATCTTCCTCCTTGTAGAGCCATTGTAAACCTTCACTCTCTTCCTTGTCTAGGGCTGATTTGTCACTCTCTCTTACAAACAGGGATAACTTTGAGAAACCCCCTCCTAGGAAAAAGTGTAAAATCTTGGCGAATCGTACATTAATTTAGGGGAAAAAATTTCTTGATGATGAAATTTTTTTTTTCCAAATTAGGAAAATAATATAAAGGCGAAGGTGTTTTTTTCCCTGCCCAATGAAAATGCCATAAAATCCTGGTGAATAATACATTAATGTGGGGGAAATATATATTGTGTGAGACAAATTTTTTTCTATTAAAGTAAATACATTATAATATATGAGGCGAATAATTTTTTGTTGAAGGGAAAAAAAATATTTGTGCTGGCAAATTTTATGTGCCTTTTGAAAAAAAAAATATATTTTTGGCTAATCTATCATTAAGTATGGGAAAAATAAATATTTTATTGGCAATTTTCAAAAGATGGGACTTGTCAATGCGTCATGTGGGCCAACACCAACCAATAACTTGTTTGCATATTAAACACATGTTGGTATCCATAAGCACAAAAATTTACATCGACACACAACCTAACAATAACATCCATCATTTTATGATTTTAAATGTCTTATTTGAGACCGTTTGATGATCCTAGATCAATGGTTGAAGTTTAATTTTGGCCCAATTTCTTGAAGGAAACAAAGTTCTCCAGGAATTCACCAGAATGATGACACGTATCAAATTAATCTGCACCATAACTATTATCTAATTAATGCAACATCACATAATGACATCATTATTTACACGTATCAAGTCTTACATTTGTTTAGGTGGACGGTTGATAATGTATCACAGTTGTCGTTAATAAAAGAAATATTTTATCATTGACCCTAAATCTGGCTATTTCTAATTTCACACAGTCGTGCTTTTAATATGAATGAATATGCTTTTAATATGAAAGATTTACAGAATTTGGAAGGACAAATGAAATAATTGTGTGTGTGTTAATGGGTACCTGTTGAAAATGACACAAACACTCAATAGGTCATTTCATTAGCTTGAAAGGTTAGTCAAAACATGTAAAACCACTAATATCGGCCTATTGCCTTCTAAATAGAAAGAGTATGATTAGTTGCATATTTAGCCCTCAGAATATGCTCCAAATCAGTGACCAATACTGTCCTAGTATGAAGGATTTGATCTA
>MU223640.1:197784-217367 GCA_018584345.1 Thuja plicata
TAAATCAGTGATAAAAATCACCTAGGATATTAAATTGATTTAAAGAATTATGCCAAGCAGTAACAGGGTCATTTGGACATAAATCAAGGGTATGATCACACTTAGGGCAAATAGGGTCCATAGTTGCAACAGACCAAATTCAGGTGGTTATAATAATTAGGTTAGAGAAAGAATTAAGGGCTATTTATAGATGATATACGCTTCCTTCTTCTTCAATTCTCCTTTAGTTTGGGTCTGCCTTTGCTAGTGCTTGAAAGATTGCCTCTGGTTTAGGTTTTTAGGTTGTATTAGTATAATTTCAAATACTGTGGTAGTTTTTTTTGAAGATGGACACTCCTATCTATTTGATAAGCACATCTGTGGAGGAATAGGAGGCCTTTTTGGGCCTGGTCTCAAACCAAACCCTTGAATCAGTATGTAAGGAGTTTGGAGCCTTAACAAATGAGGTTGTGAGGATGGTGCTGGGCCGTGAAGTTTTGGAAAATTTTTGATAGGTACTGAGTTAACACAGACATTACATCCCATTTTTTGGCATCTCTTTTGGACCTCGTGGGAGAGAAGGTGGATATTCTCCTTCTGTTAAGGAAGCTATTCAAACATGAATTCCTAGGTGACATTGTTGAGGTTATTTTTTATGCAAAATTAGGGGTGGGGATCCCTTGTGCAAGTGATTTACGTAAGATTTTTGAGTCAGACAAAGATGTGGCCATTCATCCTTTTCTTTTGAACCTAGATGTTAAGCAGTTGACGCGCCATAGGAAATGGGCGCAGATTGGTAGGGATTTTCTTTGCAAATAGTTTCTGTTGGATGACTTGGTGGACTATGGATGGTTGTATGAATTTGCAGAGCTTGTCATCTCTAAAAATTTCTACTTAGACATAGGGGAAAATCCTTAGTGTTGTGTCCCTATGGCCTCCGCCTAAATTTTTTGAAATTTTCACTATAGTAGGTTTTGTCTTTAAAGTTTTGTAGGGACTTCAAGTGAAAGTCTCCAAGTCCAAAATTCTGAATATTGTAAATTTATAGAAAATATTAATGAAAAGTTTGCAACTTCATTTCAGTTTGTTTTTATGGATTTAATTGTAAAATATGTATCTGTGAGTTGTGACATATGTGATTTTATAATTTGTGAAATTGAAAATGAACCAAACAAATGTTAAATTGTTAATGTATGACAGTATGTTATTTATTTGAAAATAATATTACTTAACTTTTGCATGTATCATGTCACATGTGTGACTGCCGAATTGTGAAATTTTAAAGTAGTTATTCTTTAAAATTTAAAGTAAACTAAAATATAAAATTAGCAAATGCCAAATGACAATTCATAAAATATCTAATAATTACAATTTCTGGACTCCCAGTCACGTCGAGTTCATATCACCTCTTTGGTAGTGGAGTGGTCCGCCGTCACTAGCAACTGCAAGTGGTATGTACATTTGGCAACTACACATGATATGTACATTGTACTATCAACTATGAGCATTGATACTGTCAACACGTACCTTAAACCTGTTTGTTTAGAACCCTAAATTTTAAACATATTAATCAAGACCGTTGATTGATGTAGATCAATGGCTAGAGTTTTATCTCAGGCACTATTTCTCAAAATGAATGTCTTGTCAGAGTGATAGTGACATTCTTTATCCATCAGGCAATTCACACAGTTTCCAAAATTGTACTAGTACAAACTGTAGTTATTAGTATAGTGACCACTGACTATATTAGTAATTTCCCACACTCCTGCATTAATGGGAATGATTTACCTAAAGATATGGAACAAGGCTATTAATAGACATTCTTGCTTTCTTCTTCATCAATTTCAATTTTCTTTTTCCTTTCAGCCTCGGCCCTCAAATTTCAGTTTTCTATGTAGTTTGAAGATTTAGGTTGATAGTTTAGGCAGAGATGGACACACCAATTAGGTTGAGAACTACATCCACTAATGAGAAAAATCCCTTTTTGGGCAGGATACCAGATGAAGTACTCACTTCCATTTGGAAGGAAGTGGGCTCTTTCATTAGCAATGTTGTGTTGATGGTGCTCGGCCATGAGTTCATTCGCGATGAGAAGATATACTGCATCAGCACAGACATTACGTCCTGCTTCCTAGCATCTCTTCTCGACCTCGGAGGAGAGAAGGTAGACATGCTTATGCTACTACGGAATGTTTTCAAGGATCAATTTTTGGGGGATGATGTCCAATTCATTGTCTTCACAGAACCGAGGTTGGGTATCCCTTGGGCTGATGAAATTAAAAATCTTATCCAGCAAGGAAACAATGTGGATAAGCAACCCTTCCTACTAAACCTTAATGAAAGGCAGCTGATGCGGCATCGAAAGTGGGTGCGACTAGGGAGGGACTTCCTATGGAAGTGGTTTCACCTTGATGACTTTGAGGAGACAGACTACAACTGGCTCGATGAATTTGGGGAGATTATCCTCAACAAACAATTCTTCTCAGACAGGGATGGAGATGAAGACCCTTAGTGTTTATGTTCTTGAAATGGGTTTCCACATTTCTTTTTTTTTTTCTTATATTATCAACCAGTGCCCTTGTGGCAACAAATTTTGTAACTATTTGGATACTTCCCATTTTGTGGGTAAACATACTTCCCATTTTGTAGGGGTTTACGATGTGACTATAGTCTGAAGTTAAAATCTATAATTATAAAGTATATTATAATATTAGTGATGTAAATTTTTGAAATAATTAATGAAAATTTTGTTGTTCAACTCTTAATAGTTATTGTAATTTTTCTATCTTCCTCCAGAAATGAGACACGTATCAGTCTGTGAGATAATAGATTGTCTGCATAATATTGTTTAGTTGCAATTTTGTAAAGAAATATGAAGACTTAATATTGTTTAATTGCAATTTTGTAAAGAAATCTAAAGACTTTACTTTTGATAAATAATAAATAATAAATTATATGCACATTCACATTGCCAAATCGATGTGTGCATGTGTGATATCATATAATATGAACCAAAAAAATGTAACAATGTTTAATGTATGTGTGTGATTTATGTAAGAGTATTAACTTAATTTTTCCATATCAATGACAAATGTAATTATCATTATGTGTCATGTGTGTGACTGCGAAAGTGGAATTGTAAAATTTTAAAGCATTTTATAAATTATGGTTAGTAATAAATTAATAAATAATTAGACAGTTATCTGTGATTGCATTTTAATTAGTTATTTTTATATTAGACAGTTTCAATATTTAATCTTATTTAAATTTAATAAATTTTTGGCATATGGTGTTACGTGTAACTATATTTATGGTGACTATTGGATGAGTAGAGATCAACAAGTATGGTGTATTTCGGGCCGAAAAGGAAAAGAAAACCCATTTTTGCAATCCTATTCTAAAATTATGACACGTGACCACTCACACAATTGGTGTCATCCGATAAATATAATTCAAAGTAAATAAATGGGACCCGCCACACATGATCTGATAAATATAATTCAAAGTAAATAAATAGGACCCACCACACATGATAGTGATTGCCAGTGACCGTTTGATGAGCAGAGATCAATGATGTATGATGTATTTTGGGTCAAAAGAGAAAATAAATCCTATTCTGAAATCATGACACGTGTACACTCATTCAATCGAATGACACGTGACCACTCACACAATCGATGTCATCTGATAAATATAATTCAAAGTAAATAAATGGGACTCACCACACATGATAGTGACTGCCAGCGACCGTTGGATGAGCAGAGATCAACAACGTACAATGTATTTCAGGTCTAAAGGGAAAAGAAATCCCATTTTTACAATCCTATTCTAAAATCATGACACTGTACACTCATTCAATCGGATGACATATGACCACTCACACAATCATTGTCATCCGATAAATATAATTCAAAGTAAATAAATGGGACCCGCCACAATTACAAATGATGGTGACTACCACTGACCATTGGATGAGTAGAGATCAATGATGTATGTTGTATTTTGATCCTAAAGGGAAAATAAATCCCATTTTTGTAATCCTATTCTAAAATAATGACACATTTACACTCATTCAATTGGTGTCATTCGATGATGAGTGATGACCGAAAGACCTAAAGATAAAGGAAGATTAAATGAAACCAACGACCATTGGATGATCACATATCAATAAAATATAGTATATTTCAGGACGAAAGGGAAAAGAAACTCCATTTTTGTAAACCTATTCCAGAATCATGACATGTGCACACTAAGCTAAGTTTAATTAAAATCAAAATTGGAGTAAAAGAGTAACTTAACATTTAATAAGTAATAAGCTCAATTTGACCATAGAACAAATAATTAAGTGACACATGTCGTAGTGACCTTAGATATCTGGAAAAGCAATAAAAGTTAACATGAGTGATAGTAAAATTTAACACGAGTGACGATTCATGACTGACGATTCAATACTACTAACTATTGTACAATTTTAACCTAAGTTTTTATATTTTCAGTTTTTACTAGTATACTGTATTGGAAATTCAGAAAGGGGTTACAGCTTCTAGGTTTAGGATTGAGGAATGCAATAGAGTCTCTCAGCTCTCTACCCACTCACAGTCTACAGAAATTGAATTTTCAAGTAAAATCCTGAACACCCACGTCCCGCCCTTTAAATTTTTCAAATCTAGAGGTTTACTGTTTAGATTGTAGTCGTAGAATTAGGGTTGAATTTTCAAATATGCCTATAAATTGTAACTATCACCTATGTAGAATTTTTTGAATTTTCATACAAGTAAATAGTAATACTAGTATACCACGGTCCATGATAAGAAAACAATACCAAGAGTACAAGTAAAAGGCAAAGAAAGGAAACAAAAATAATAGACTTCCACAAGTTGGTTAAAACACCAGGTTTCACTGATGAATTCCATGATATTTTTGATCCTGTTATCCATGGAAATAAGGGTATTATGGTAATTATATTTGCACTTGAAAATAAGTGGAAAGATCCAATGAAGGATTCAAAATTTTGTCCATTTAACAACATGTTAAAGGCAAAGACAAATAAAATTGCACCATGGGTTGTTGGGTCAGCATGCATGGCGTTACCTCAAGTATTCTCTTGTCCAGAAATTGTCATGCTTTGCACCCAAAAATATGATGAAAATAGAAAATAAATTGTCAATAAAAATACTAAGGAGGAATTTTTGTCGATAAAAGAGACTGAATTTGCTATTTTGTTGGACCTAGGGTTTGAAGCACAAAAATAAAACATGTACATTGACCTGGGAAAGCTGGCAGAGACTTATGAAAAAATAGATGCAAAATAGAAAGATTCATATATCAGAGGAATAACAAGTAGTTCTAGTATGGATCAAGATCATAAGCCTCCTTATGATTATGATATTTTTGTGCTATGGGTTCAGGATAATATTTCCTAGCTAGCATTTTGTTTGGGATTGGATAGTAACAAAGAAGTGGGTCCCAACATTATTGAAATGATTTTTTATATTCATTGTGAAAAAGAACCAATACAATATAATTTTATTGAGCACATTGTTCATTGCATGCAAGAAAAATTGCTAATGCTTAAAAGAGGTTCATAGAAGACATTTAGTTGCACAACCTACTTGTGCTATCTTCTTTTAGCAAAGAATTGTGCAATATTTCAGATAAACAAGCTTCAAATCCAGGTCCAAAATGCAATATAGGAATGGACACCTCAGATAAGGATGAGTGATAATAGAAGGAACTATAACAATGTTGTAGACTTATTTTTGGCACCAGTGTATAATAAAATTATAGGCACTCTACTGCCTAGATTTCATGTGTCTTGTAGAGATTACATTCAACTTGGAAGTCAAATATAATTGGTTTGCTGGTACTTCATGGAAGACTACATTGTGTTAAGGTTTTACAGTTCAGTGGTAGAACCCTAAAAAATTCCAATACATGTTTGGCAGATGGAGAGCATAGATGCACTCTTTAATGATCAGCAAAAGAAAATGATATTTCCTTCCTTGCCTTTCTCATTGGGAGGGTTCACATTTGAGAGAAGAGGATTCAAAGTGGCAGAGGCTTTTTTTTTAATTTTTCACTTTGTTTTTGACAGTCACTGGTAGTATGATCCACTAAACATAATTGGATCAAAGCTTAGAGTGAATGGGAGCTTTGCAAGAAAATGTCAACATGAAAGTATGCCGTTGATAAAAAAATTTAAAAACATGGAGTCCTGGGGTGAGGTCAAAAAAGAGATAAAGTAATATGCCGCTGAAAATAATACTTCAATGCAGGAATTGTCATCACAAATTATTGTATTACACAAGCAGAAAGTAAAAGTGCAACAAAAGACATCCTACAATTTCTACCAGCAAGCTGCTCAACCATCTACAAAAACTATTTAAAACAACATAACGCTTCAATGTAAAGATGATAATTGGACTGGAACCAAAATTAAAGATTTTTGGGAAATGAGGAATAATCTCGATGAGCCAAAGACCTCTGCAGATATTTATGATGTAGATGAGGATAAAATATTTAGCGATTTGTGGAATGTGGAGCATCCTGGTCAAGCACATCCTAATGATTATGATGATCAAGATATTGATTTTGATGGGCGAGATTCTGTGACAATTTCTACTAGAGTCAGTGCGTCCACAAAAGAAAAATATGGAAAAGGGGAAAAGATGGTAGAAAAAATGGGTTTTCCAGGTAGGGGTGGTCTAGGTCCCACAGGAGAAGGGAATTGGTATCCAATTTCCACACCCGCTCCACCAAAACATTGTCGGGGACCACTAATTGGAAGTTCATCAGAAAAAGGTACTACTCAGTCTCATACCCTTGCACCTTCATTTGTTCCAGCTTCAAATCGAGTTCCACCTTTGCCAAGCATTCAGATTCAATCTGAATCAAGTGCCACTACCACTGGTGGGGATGGCATGGGTAGTACTAGTGGTCCAAAAATGACATTACAACTGGACACGAAATCAGTGGATCCCAGAGATCGAGGTAGTGTAAAGAAGCAAAAGGTTATGACAACAATGCCAATGGTGTATGTGACTGTGAGTCCAACAATTTCCATACCTTCAGGACAAAACCCTCCGAACAGTCCAAATACTCCACTTGTAATGGGTTAGGGTGTTACTGCTACTAATCCTCATTGTGCAATTATTAGAACCACAGGTGGAATCTTGTATATTTCTGCAAGTTCTATTTCACCTTTCAAATATTTAATTGTGTCAGAAAACCCTGATTTTTGATACAATGATTTTGTAACTAACTTTGAACAAATAATAAATAGGAATAGAAAAAACAATAAGAAATTGAAGAGGGATGTAGTTGTTGTAGCTCATGATAGAGAACCTGCATCGAATAGGTTATTTCCAACATATGATCCAAAGAAAGAAATGATGGAGTTCATGGTTGTTATGCCCCTAGCTAGAGATAGCAATCCACTAGAGATTCAGATAGATCCATTTGAATTTTAAGTTAGCACCCTCAAAATGGATTTATCAAAAATTAAAAATGTGGACAAGATAAATGTGTCAAAAATGACCAACCAAGTTGTCTACAGTTTAGTGATGAAGTTGGAGAGAGAGAATGGAAAGCTTCAGGGTAGAATAGAAAAGTTACAGGCAGACTTGGCAAATGAAAAGGCAAAGGAGAAAAAAGAAGATACAGGTGCAAAGAATTATAGAAAAGGATAAAAAATTCATCCTCTAAAGAAGAAATTGTTTAGAAAGAACATATGGAGGCAGAACTAAAATTTGTGAGGGAAAAATTGGAAGAGAGAAATAAAAATCTTGAGGATGAAAAAGTCTCTTTAGTAAATTTATACAAAAGCATGCAGAGTGTGGCACAAGTAAACAATAAATTAAAGAAAGAATTGGACGATGAGAGGGTAAATTAAAAATAGTGGGAAGAGAAAGAAAACCAGAGGGAAGAGGAAGCAGAGAAAATAAAAAAATAGAGTGAACACTAGTTGTCAGAATTGAGATAAGAGTTAAAGAAGGCAAATAAGACAATTAAAACTTACGAAAATAGCTTGAATGACCAAATGAAAAATACAGTCAAGAAAATTAAAAGAGACCTTTGGGGGAAAATAAAGGTGATTGGTGATAGGTTGTGTGATTAGTTTGAATTGAATGAAAGGCTTAGAGTTGTTTTTGGGAAGCTCAAAGAGCACATTGACAATAACACAAAATTTTGTCAGAGAGAGAAAACTACAAAATAGATTTTGAGTAAAATTAACACAATTAGTGATAGTAAATTGGAAAGAAAGGGAATTTAGGACTACACTCTTGCATCAATAAAAGAAACCTATATCTTACAAAAATGTCAAAAACTAAAGGAAGTAGAGCAAACTCTTGCCTTATTTGAGATAAAGCTCGACAAGATGAATCAAACAACAACCGAAATGATAGGTCATGTTTTTCCGAGTCCTGGTCCTAGAAACTCATTAACCAATTTCAATGGAAGAGAAGCTTACAAAAAAAGGTTGGAGGAGACAATGAGGACTAATTTAGGCAAGCTTCCTCAGGACACAACTCATGAAGGAATTATAAATTGCATCAAACCATTGACAAATTTGAATGCAGTATTGGAAGGATCATTGCTTTCAAGTTATTCTAACAAGTAAGAATGGCTGACGAGGTTGCAGGTCATCTACTATAACTTGAAAAATATTAACCTTCCAAACGATGTAGAATGGAGCTTATTAAACAAACTAGCAAAATCATCTAATAAAAAATAGTATTGTATCATCTTAAAATGGAAGCACTTCCATGTTAAGATCATTTAGCCCTCCTTAGGGGATGTTTTTGACCACCATCACATTGTTCTTTAATTTTATCACCCTCTCTCACTTTTGTGTCTATTTAGGACCCTAATTGGGCCTCTCCAGACACCTCCCATCCCAACTGGCATGTTTTCCAGGTGTCTTGAACCCCTGGGTCAAGGTCTACCTTGACCTTGACCTAGGTCAAGGATGACCTTGACCTTGACCAGGGTCCCCCTTTCAAATCTGGAAGCCTTTTGGCTGCCCGAGGTCATCAAAAATTCATTTCCCGCTTTCAGGTCGAGGAAAATCTTAAATTATATTTAATATAGGTCCTCTTCTAGGGGCATGGGTCTAATTGGAATTTAATTCTCCTATGTTGGTCTCTCTAGAAGATTGTGCCCTAGTTTCATATCAAAGGAAGTTTTCTCCTCTCATTTTCTCTAAGCTGAGTCATATGAAGCAATAATCATCAAAAGTCAAGTTGTGAAATCAAGCAAGAATTCATCAAGAAAAAAGTTCAAGAATCCATTTTTTCTACATGTTTTCAAGCTCTCAAAGTGTTCAAGTGTTCCTCTCAAGAATTCAAGTTATCCATTAAAGATCAAGAATTCAAGCTTTCAATCCTTTGAAGGGATTTGGTTCTTGAGCATTCAAGATTCATCATTCAAACCCTAGATCTATCCATCATGGTGGAGTGATCTTCCTTCAAGATACTTTGTGCATCCTCAAGACTCATTCATTCTCTCTTCAAGGTGGATTCCAAGCATACAATCATGGAGGTTTATGGTTTCTAATTGAGTCCAAACTTTCATATCTACATACTTGTTTACATTCAAAATACAATTGCATATCTATTTGAATATCTTAGCTTCATTATTAGATTTACTTCTACTACTTGCAAGCATTCTTTATTTCAATTATTGATTTCAAGGTTAATTCCTAAATTAGGGTTTGACTAAGGAAAACCCCTCTCCCCAATAAACAAATCATTTTTCTTGTAGGTACAGGTTTGGAACAACAGATTGGGATGGAGATTCAGATACCCTTTTCAGCAAACTTTCAGGATCCAAAAGCAAAATTTCAGTCTGAGACTTTTTAGGTGGATTGTGACCTAGGGCACAATAAGAAATTTTGGCAAATGGTGACATTGACTTGAGGGTACAAATCAAAACTATCTCAAAATAGAAAAATATTTATGGGTTTTGTTTGTCTCTGTGTTTCTTTTCTAAATTCGGTCTCAGATTTTCCAGAAAGTCAACACAGGCTTCAGAAAACAACATTCTTTAGATCTAGAATATTTGAAGGTTAGTGTATCTCTCCTATTCAATTCAATTAAGATATACATATATTCTCTTCTATAAAATAGGAATTAGGGTATCTCTCTTTAATCCATATCCTTAATAGGTTGATTCATTTATGTATTGATCCTTTCTTTAGGGTTAGTCAATTTGGATCTTCCCTTTAAGAAATTTTGGATTAAAAGAACAATCCTACCCTCCTCACCCACATTTAATCTAATATATAAATATCTATATTTTAGATATTACATTTTGGTGAACCCGTGATAGACAACTCTTTCTTTTTTGGTGTTAGATGCTTTACCTCTTTTTATTAGAGACTAGAGCTTGCATATTCAATTAATTTTATTTTATGCTCTTGCATTTCAAAATACAAAAAAATCTACATACTCATAAAAATATAAAAACACTTCTTGCATTTCATTCACTATGATGATCTTTAAGATGCTTTGGGGGATGGCTATTTTTATCATTATGCTTCTTTTAGCATCTCTCTATAGTAATTATGATGTTTGTGAAAGTATTATCCATTTCATTATGTTTGTTAATCTTCATTTTTCACTTGCTTATGCTATTTTGAGATTAACTAATACTAGTCTTCCCACTTTCAAAACTTTCATCAAGGATTTGTGTAGTGGACTTATTACCCTTTTGGATTTTGTGAAGAATTGGGTAGATGATACCCCACCTACTAATCTTCCTAATCCTATCATAGCTCCTAATATTCCTAATCCTAATCCTATCAATCCTAATCCAATTCCAAATATTCCTATTTTTATTTATCCATCTTCAATCCCTAGTTATTCCCACATTTATGATGGGTCTCAAGCTAGGATTCATGATAATGATGTTCGAGAATTCTTTCATTTACCTTCCCCTCCCTATCCAATCCATGATGATGTTAATGGGAAAAACAAGGAAACCTCCTAATTCTATCTTTCCACCATACACAACATTTTCTCATGAACACCATAATCAATCTCCTCCTATCGAAACTTTGCAAGATAGGTACACTACTGGATATACTATAGTGGATAAACAAGGCTATAAAGGTTTAGGGCTTGGTATTAATGAACAAGGCATTAAAAACCTGATTCATTCATCTCCTGAACAAGATATGCATGATATAGGTTTCCCACCTCCTCCAATCAAGGTAGTGGATCTTAACCACCGTCCTCCTCTTCATGTTCTTCTTCCAACACCTTCTTTAGATTACCCTGATACTCCTCAAGATGTGGCTAAGAAAGTGTATGTCCAATTAATTAAATCTAAGAAAGAAATCTTCAAACCTATTCTGAAAAATTCTCTCTCTAAATACAAACATCCTTTTCATTATAGTAATAAACATTTACTTTCTGATTGTGTGCATTTCAAGTTATATGTTAGAGAAAGAGCTTCTTTGGGAGTTATATCTCATTCCCATGCAATATCACAATTCCTTCATAATTTTGATATAGGGCATTCCCCTTGTTCTTCTATAAGTTAGATCATGTTTCTCCTCTTGTTCTTAACTGGGGGGCAAGAGGTATTTTATCCCAGTCTTCTAGGATACATTTTTCTCTTAGCATATATTTTGTTTTGAGTTTAATTGGTTATTCTTTCTATATTCTATCCCTATAAATCTTTATAATCATTCATGATATCTTTTCTTGGACATTTGTCTTGTAAAGATATCTATTTATTACAATATCTCTTGATATAATTTGGTATATCCCTTGCTTTCACCCCTGGGTGGCAAGGTATTTTCCTTCTTCCTCTATCTAAGGATCTACTTTCCTTAGCTTAGTGGCATTTGTTTATCATACAAAATTATTTCCTTATAAATATTTATGTTTTGACTATGGATACCCTCTTATATGGGAGGTGATTGTCCTAGGTCATCACCTCTTCTTTATTTTGCAAACTATGCTCTTGATAAATTCTTGCCTTTTCTTTAGGTTAGAGTTTGACTCTTTCATTCCGAGATTCTTCTTCCTCTTCATCGCAGGGGGCTAGATGATCAAATCTTGGGTCCATCTTTTCTTTAGAAGATGATATTTTATCCTAAGCACTCCTCTATGGTGGGGGTCTTGATGATAAGATCTCTTCCTCTTTGAGGATCCTTTTTGCATATGCGACATATCCATTTCATGATTATCTATGATCTTAGAGGTAAGGGTCAATACTCTTTGCTAAGGATATAGTGTATATTGTTGTTAAGCTGGACATCTCCTTATCTTATGAAGTAGGTATCCTCTCTTTATCTTCCTTATCCTACCTAGTGGGTAGTCATGATAAGGAGCGGGGAATATATAGGGTCTCCCTTATACTATATTTTACAATAGTTTACATTTTACAAACATGCTAAATCCTCGAAAGGTAACACACATAAGTTGCTAAATCTTGAAGGGACACGCATTTTTATTATTTTTTGTTAAATCCTCAGAAGGTAACACACATAAGTTGCTAAATCTTGAAGAGATACGCATTTTAAATTTTACAATATGCCAAATCCTTGGAAGGTAATGCACATAAGTTGCTAAATCCTGAAAAGACATGCATTTTATGAATTTTCCATAAGTGATACAAGAATGTGGATCTGTGGATATTTTAAAAGTCATCAGAAGATGCATTACAATTATAAAGCATAGTTTATGGGTGAACCTATTGGGATCTGCCTCCTTGGTGATTAATGGTAAGGTGGGCATCTTACTAGGTCAGGTAATTACTTTCTCTTTTCTCTCTTTCACTTTCATGCTAGTAGGATTAGATCATGAAGCTATGTTATTTGTAGTATTGCTCTTGTCTTACTTATGTAATCATGTATGATTTCTATGATTGATTGTTATTTACTTCCATATATTTATGCATGTATGTTGAGTTAGAATCCTTGGTCTGGGGGCTCATGTCCTTTACTTAGTGATATTCTACCTCATTGCGATCCACCCGAGTCTTTCTTCTAGCTTTACAACGAGTATGTTCGATTTCCATACTCCCGCTAAAGTGGGGGCTTAATGTATCGTCTTAAAATGGAAGCACATCCATGTTAAGAATATTTAGCCCTCCTTAGGGTATTTTTTCTACCACCATCACATTTTCCTTTCATTTCTACATCCTCTCTCACTTTTGTGTCTATTTAGGACCCTGATTGGGCCTCTCCGGACACCTCTCATCCCAACTGGCATGTTTTCCAGGGGTCTTGACCCCCTAGGTCAAGGTTGAACTTGACCTTGACCAAGTTCAAGGTTGAAATTGACCTTGACCTAGGTCAAGGACAACCTCAACCTTGACCTAGGTCCCCCTTTCAAATCTAGAAGCCTGTCGGTTGCTGAAGGTCATCAAAAATTCATTTCTCACTTCTGGGCCGGCTGTTTTGGGTTGCAAAGCGGAAAATATTAAATTATATTTAATATAGGTCCTCTTATAAGGGAATGTGTCTAATTGTAACTTAATTCTCCTATGTTGGCCTCTCAAGAATATTGTGCCCTAGTTTCATATAAAAGGAAGTTTTCTCCTCTTATTTTCTCTAAGCTAAGTCATATGAAGCAATAATCATCAAAAGTCAAGTTGTTAAATCAAGCAAGAATTCATCAAGAAAAAAGTTCAAGCATCCATTTTTTCTACATATTTTCAACCTCTCAAAGTGTTCAAGTCTTCCTCTCAAGCATTCAAGTTCTCCATTGAAGATCAAGGATTCAAGCTTTCAAGCCTTTGAAGGGCTTTGGTTCAAGCATTCAAGATTCATCATTCATACCCTAGATCTATCCATCATGGTGGAGTGATCTTCCTTCAAGATCCTTTGTGCATCCTCAAGAATAATTCATTCTCTCTTCAAGGTGGATTCCAAGCATACAATCATGGAGGTTTATGGTTTCTAATTGAGTCCAAAATTTCATATCTGCATACTTGTTTACATTCAAAATACAATTGCATATCTATTTGAATATCTTAGCTTCATTATTAGATTTACTTCTACTACTTGCAAGCATTATTTAATTCAATTATTGATTTCAAGCTTAATTCCTAAATCAAGGTTTGACTAAGGCAAACCCCTCCCCCCAAAAAACAAACCATTTTTCTTGTAGGTGCAGGTTCGTAAAAATAGATTGGGATGGAGATTCGGATACCCTTTTCAGCAAACTTCTCGGATCTGGAAGTATAATTTAAGTCTGAGACTTCTTAGGTCAATTGTGACCTAGGGCACACTCATAAATTCTGGCAAATGGTGACATTGACTTGAGGGCTAATATCAAAACTGTCTCAGAATAGAAAAATATTTCTGGGTTTTGTCTGTCTCTGGGTTTCTATTCCAGATCTGGTCTCAGATTTTCCAGAAAGTCAACACAAGCTTCAGAAAACAACATTCTTCAGATCTGCAATATTTCAAGGTTAGTGTATCTCTCCTATTCAATTCAATTAAAATATACATATATTCTCTTCTATAAAATGGGAATTAGGGTTTCTCTATTTAATCCATATCCTTAATAGGTTGATTCATTTATGTATTGATCCTTTCTTTAGGGTTAATCAATTTGGATCTTCCCTTTAAGAAATTTGGGATTAAAATAACAACCCTACCCTCCTCACCCACATTTACAATCTAATATATAAATATCTATATTTTAGATATTACAAGTATGTGAAAGTACTTTCAGTTTCAATCATCTCTATATTATTTATCTATTGGCTTGAATTGAGTTAAAAGTAACAAGTTTGAACTTTGTTTTTTAACATGATCAATGTAGCATATGCTATAATGCTATTGCTAATTTACTAAACTAGCCTGTCAAATGCAGAAATGTACAGTTGTAGATATGGTGTATTGGTCTTGATTCTTACTAATTTTTATGTTGAGACTTCACATTAGGCAAATCAAACTGAAGCTATTGTTGCTCCCTTGTTTCTATAAAAGGGAATTTAGGGTCATTTGCAAAGGGTAATGAAATTGAAATTGGGTATTGACTCTTGATTCATAATTCATTGTCAATTCACTTTTGCAAACAAAATCACACAAAATTGTGTTCTACTTCTTACTACTATTAATGAATGAATTGTTATATTGTGTCATATTTGTAAATAAATTAATGAGAATCTCTATTTCTAAGAATTGTATCATATGAATTGCTATGTTTTCAAAAAAATACAAAAAAATCTTTAAGAATTGTACCATATGAGCTGAATAATGCAAAAGAAAACCATTATTAATTGTAGAATTCATGAGATTATCAACCACATTCATGTTTTTGAATTTTGACATTGGAATATGATATTATGCATGACTGATGAATGATGATGAGATATAAAAACTAACATTAGACTATAGAAAAAAGTTTAATAAATACCTAGCAACTGCTACTTCTACAAAGGTTCAAGTTGCCACATCATCTCATTATTGGGATTGTCAGATTCATCATCATCAACTTCATAGCCTCTTTGGTTCTTCGATATGTTTTCTACACTCTACATCCTTTGCTTAACTCAAGTTCAATGCTAGCATTACCAGTACTAGTACACGAGTCAATGATAGTCACATCATTATCTCTGGCCCTCCCACTTTGGTTTGAAATGTTTCCCAGACCTCTTCTCTAAAATTTATTCCTCCACAATTTCAGTGCCCTGTCATAAGGAAAAGTATGAACTTCATATCTGGATGTATAGAGCCTCAAGTAATTTTTCAAATTCTTCTCTAGTTTTTTTCTTAGCTTTAAATTTATGAACCCCGAAGCATTGAAAACTCTCTCATCCTCCATCGACCCCAATATCATGGTCAGACATAAATCAACAAGCTTGAAAAATTCTGATATTGAATCAATCAACATTTCGCTCTTAGCTAGATATTTCCAAAACCTTGTTGCTGATCCATCTTCATGGGGGTTCTCCATAATATTATATTGTTCCCTCATTGTTTGTGTAAAATGACCCGATTATTTTCTCAAACGAGATTCATCTAAAATTCCATTTAGAGTTACTCCATTTAACTCTTTGATTTTGCAAAAATGATCTATCAAAGTTAGTAGCTTATTTTGATAATCCTTTGAATTGTTCATACTCCAATATCGAGGAAACACAATAAACATGGATTCAAGTAGTTTGACTGGAGGGAATCTTATTCTAATATCTGAGGAAAGATCATAGGCAATGCACTTCACAGAAGTAGTTATAGACTCAATGATCTTGGTAAAGTCTTCCCTTTTAACACTTGATACTCACTTCCTGTTCTTCCTTCCTAGTTCCTCAGACTCAACCCTGGAATAGTAGTACATTGGTATCTCAACTCTGCGTACTTCTGCACATAACTCCCCATTTACACCAATCTTTAAAAAGTTGTCAGGATTGTCCAAATCTATGATTTTAAGCCAGCTGGCAAATTTTACATCATCACATGAACGATAGAGATTATCTAGCATCATGCATGTCAATTTACGAAGTGCAACATATTTTGCAATATACATTGCTCTTTTCTAGGCCTTTTTCATTATATTTATCATTTCCTCTAGCAAGGGGAGAAGACCTGCTAATGTTAAGAGTGTCTCTACATTAGTTAACCTTCGTAGTAGCTCAGGAAATTTGGGTAGCCCTGCTTCTTCATGGCTTGAGTTCATTAGACCAAGCAACAATTGATATTCTTAAAACACTCGATGCACTGGTCCATCCAAAGATATTCATATAGTATCATTATCCTTCAAAATCTTGTTCCCGTCGGTTAGTCCTTCGATAAAGTGTTGAAATTCCCTCAATTGTTTCAGACTTTGATAGAAGTATTGGTAGAACTCTTTGATTAAAACTTCAATTTTTTGTACTGAACCATGCTTGATAACAAATCCAAAAGCTAGATTCATTCTGTGGGCCATGCAGTGAATGGGACTAATGTAGGGCACACAAGAAGATTGTATCTTTGTACAAAGACTTCCCCTGTGGCCTTGCATTACTGAAGCTCCATCCGCTCCAACACACACCAACTTATTGGCAATCGTCATGTCATTTATATCTCCATATTCAATTAGAGATCTCTTTACTAATTCAAATAGATTTTCAGCTGTCGCATTATCCTTTATTTTAGCAACAGTTAGTAGATGAGGTTGGCGGACAAAATTGTGTACAGTATAAACATGCATGCATACCCACAAAGTATTATCTACTTTTGTAACCTTGTCTAAAGAAAATCTAATAAAATTTGACTCTTTAATTTTTGCCTTTAGATCCTCTTTTTCAACATTGGCAAGACAACTTGCCCATTCCCATACACTATTTACTGACCAGTGACTGTTAGGATAGTTAGGAACTTTTAGAAAGTGTAATAAAACACTCAATGATGGGTAGTCTATCATAGGACACCCTCTACTCAAAATATTAAAAACAACACTTAACTGAACAACTTTTCCCACTAGTTCTACTTCCAATGCTTTTCCAAAACAAGGCTCAATAGAGCTTTTAACTTGAGCAGGCTTGATCTGTATATTCAGTTGAAATTCATATAATTATGCATTCCTGACATGTAGAGATTCATCCTTTTTTTTCCATCTTATCACTGATTTTTTAACTCCATCTATGGTTTTATTTTCGTAAACTTTACCCATATGCTTCTCTATGGTGTCAATTTTTAACTGCAACCTCTTTTCCTTCTTATTTATCTTGGTGCAAATCTTACATCTGCATTCTACCGGGGGCTAAACTTCAATTGGATTGTCCATTGGTTCAATGAATGGATACTTTGACACCTATTCTATTTGAAAATTCCTCTACAACTCCCACTTTCGATCATTTTTTTGAATTGTTTTTTCTTTTCTTTTTCCCTGCACCATCATCATCTCTGACATTCTCAGTCTCATCCACGTCGATTATATCATTATGGCTACTCTGGGTATTTAATTGAAAATCCTCTTCACGTTTATCATGATCAGAAATATCAGGTTCACCTACTTATTCAATATGTCGTGTAGTTTCAGGTTGTGAATCTTCAAAATTTACTTGTGATGAAGCAACTTCCCTATTTTGGATAGAAACATTTCCAACACCATGATTAAAGTATGATGATAAGGTTCTAAGTTTTGCTAGCCTCTCTTGGCTCTCCCCACTTGCAGGAGCCTTACCCTTATTCTTGTTACCCTTATTTTTATTTGACATCTCCATTCTCCAACGACTTCCACTACAAAAAAAATGTTAAATTGTTGAAGAAGTGACAATAGACTATAATATATATAAATATGATTCTAGATTTATTGGCCCTAAAATCATTTCTGAGGTCTCCCTGGTCACCAGTGTTCACTAACTGGTTACCACTAAATAATAATAAACTCAAAATTATAGAGTCGCAGAATAAGTATCACTTACCTTTGCCTCAAAATAAATTGCAGTCACTACTCACCAATGCAGTATGTAGTTGCACTCAACAATCTGAAACTTTGCTATCAATCAAATGTTTTTATACTATCCTTATTTGGAAAATTTGGTAGGATTTATTAGGTAAAGGTATACAAATTTGGTGAAGCCCACATAATTTTAACACGTCTTTTATTATTTGCGAGGCGATTATGGGTTGTCCAATATGAAGGTATGATTAATAAAGTTGTTGAATTTGGGTCAGGTTGAGACACACATTCAAAAAATGCCATGCGAATTTGGGGCAGCCTATAAATATATATGTATAAAACTATTTGCAAATATAGGCCATCCATTTGGGTCGCATATAAATTATAGGCAAATTTTTGAAATTTATGGGGACCAAAAATTAGATTCCATTGGCGATAATGTGTAAGAAAAGTAGAAAATTAAATAAAACTATGGGTGATGGGCTCGGGCATTGGACCCAATATTAATAATTGTTGGGTGATAGGGTGAATCTAATATATGAAAAAAAATTCCAATTCCCCGCTCACCGACATGCGACATTCGCCAATTGGAGAATAATTGCCACTAAAATTTTCGCTGCTTACAAAATGAGAATTATAAATGTGAGGTGGATGAGCACGTGATGGTTTCCTATGTGTCTTAGGAGAGTTTGGAAAATCAAATAGGGAAACATAATATTCCCCCACTCCTTTGGAATTGATTCTACATTGATTTGCAAAGTTATGCATCATTTCATTCATCTTTTGGTAATGATCCTTTTTGGCTTGTTCTCTCTCATCCTTGGAGGGTTTCAAAATTTATACCTTTGATGTAGAAACTTTAACTAAATTTTCATGCAAACTTTGACCCTCATAACTCACTTTCTCGTTTCCCTTAGTTGATGTAGGTGAGTTAGTTTGATTAGGGTTTGAGGTAGATGTAGCTGTAGATGTCCAAAATCGTCCTTATATTAATTTAATTAATATTTTCATAACATTATAATTAATTTTAATTAATTATATTTGTTATATTCTTCTATCTATTTAATTAAATTTATTTAATTAAATACGATTCATGCTCCTAAGTATTTGAATTTAATTTAAATACTATACCTTTTAATGTATTAAATCTTATTTAATACATTACCCTCCATAAATCCCCTTTTAAATAAATTTTAAATTTATTTATTTCCCCACATTTCTAATATTCTTCTAAACCAAGATTAAATTTAATAAGAC
>MU223640.1:229103-245502 GCA_018584345.1 Thuja plicata
AGAGCACACCCACAAACCTCTCTAAGAGAAAATCAACAAGGTCTTGGGTGCCCTTGTTCAGCTCATCGGAGGTTGTAATGGAAGTCTTCTTGTTTTTAGTAGTATGCTTTAGATATGCATAAATGTTATAATTTAATGTTTATCTCTAACGTTTGCATGTCTGAGCGTGCTCCCAACAGGTTAGGTTTCATTGCATACACTAGCATTTTATGTTAACTTAATACCTTCCTCTTTACCTTCTTCAATGGTGACATTAGGGATGAATGCTTCCCTATTATGAGGAATAAATAGCTCACTACTAATGTGTTGCAATATTGAAAGGGATTAGAATCTCCTCCAATTTTGATTTCTTCACCCATTTGTGGAAATTTAATACATTGATGATAGGTGGAAGGCACCACTTGCATCTCATGAATCTATGGTCTCCACAATAAGATATTATAAGTTAGCTTCATGTCAAGAAATTGGCATATGGTGTCTTTCTTGATGGGTCTAACTTGAATAGGTAACACTATCATGCCTTTCAAAGATTTTTCTTCCTCATCATAAGCCTTGATGGTAATCTACTTTTTAGGACCAATGGATGATTTGGATAACCCCAAAGAATTGACAAGGTTCAATGTGCAAATGTTAAGACTAGCTCCCCCATTAATGAGAACTCTCTTGACCCTATGTCTTTGGATTAAAACTTCTATATGCAAGGGAAAATTTTGAGGATGAGTAATGGACATATAATCTTGTTCTGAAAATGAAAGGCAATGTGGTGCAACAAGATGTCCTACCATAATTTGAAACTTATCTTCCTCCAAAGTTATAGGAACATTAGTCTCCACTAGGCATTTTTCCAAGATCTCCTTGTGATTGGGAGAAAGTTTTATTAACTCCAAAATAGAAATTTGTGTTGGAGTCTTTTACAATTGATCAACCAAACTATAAGGCTTTGTTGTAGTAGATAGTTGTTTAGCCAAAATATTTGATTGTGTAGGGACAATAGGTTTAGGAACACCCCCTTGTAGGGTAATCCTTGATGCTTTCCCCCTAGTGATAGCATTATAATTATCCACTTTGGGTTGTTCCTTTATCACCACAACATTAACAACATGCTCATGCCCGGATAAGGTATTGATAGTATTGTCATAATGATGAGAAAAATTGACATTGTTTTTACCTTTAGAATTATTTCCTTGGTTTTTCGAAGTTGAATACTCACATTTATCATGATTATAGAAAGGTTTTTTAAGGCCCATATGATCCTCATTATTTTGGGGCCCTTCTATCTTAATTACACCATTGTTAATCAAATCTTGCACCACATGTCTTAGGCGCATGCAATCATTGGTTTTGTGTCCTCGATTCCTATGGTATTCACAATAGTTGGACTCACTCCACCAATTAGGCTTGATTTGTGGTTCAGAGGGTTGAGGCCTAGGTAATTCAATAATCTTATTAGCATTTAGGGTTCTCAATGCATTCTCAAGTGGTTCACCCAAAGGTGTGAATGTCCTTCTAAGAGTTGGTGCAAAGAAAGGTTTAGGCTTGTTAGCCCCTTGATTATTCCCAAATTTCTTATTATTTTTGTTGTTGTTGAGAGGCACTTTGGGTGCTTGACTTGCATTTTTAACCTAAGTAGGTTTTCTTGTGAGAGTAAAAGGAGTGGCCTTCAAATTTTTAGCTTCCACAACTCCATCATTGACCACACCTTTTTTATTATTCCTCATCCAAAATTGGTTATTGTTAGGAGGATTCCTATTTTGATTGTTATTTGAGGTATTGTTGTTGGTAATTTTATTATCCTTAGAAAGCTTAAGCTCTCCACTTTTAACCAATACCTCTTCCATAGTAACTCCATTCTCAATTAGGTCTTCGAAAGACCTAGGACATTGCAATCTTAACCGATAATTCATCTCATTACTCAAGCTATTAATGAAGATATCCATCTTCTCCTTTTTGGGTACACTTTGAGGGTATCTAGCGAATACCACTCTCCACCTTTGTAAGAAAAGTAGGAATCCTTCTCCCTCTCATTTCTTGGTATTACATAAGTTAATCATCGTAACCTCATGTTTGATATTATAGGAATAGTGAGTTACAAATTTGGAGGCCAATTCCTCAAAAGTACGGATGCCAGAGGGTAAATTGGAAAACCACTCCATTTCCATGCCTCCTAAAATTCATGGGAATAACCTCATTAAATATGTTGTGTCATGCATGAAATCCAAGCTCAATGCACAAAAATCCCTTAAATGATCTTTGGGATCAGATGCTCCTTCATACTTGTCGTATTTAGGAAAAACAACATTACTAGGGAATGGGACCATAATTAGTGTCTTGTCAAATGAAAAAGGACACAATGCCTCGATAGAAAAGGGTTTAGGATCCCTACTTTGTTTCATCATATCTAATTGCATTTTTAAATAATTTAAATTTCTTGATCATTATGTCGATCAGGTTTTCTTCTTCTTCTTTTTGCTTGATTTGAGCAACATCAAAATTGTGAGGGAGTTTAGTCCCCGCTTGTGCTAGGTCTAGGAAATACTTCTCCCTGTCTCTTTCTAACACTTTCTCCATGAGATTCGTGAAGAATGGTCTTTAGACCACCTCATTAACCTTTTCTTTGGTTTCCTCTTCATCATTAGGGTCCACATTTCCTCCATTGTTATTAGGGTCCACCCCTTGATTGTTAGGGTGTATTCCTCTTCCATGGGCCCCACTATTATTGACCTCCCCATTTCCATTATTATTAGTGTTATCTCTATTGGCATAGTTGATTAGGTCAGGATCCATATTTACAAATGGAAATTCCATGTTCAATTCCACTTCCTTGTTTGGTTGTTGAGTTGGTTTTTGCAAAGAAGTAAAATCGTCACTAGGAAAAGGAAACTACTACCTTAGGTAAGAATCATGGGATGGCAAGATAGACTTAATGTAATGTGATCAATTGAAAGCCAAAATGAGCATAGATCAAGAAAAATTGGCTTACTCATCACCTGATTGATCAATCCCTTAATGATTTTGTGAATTGTCCAATAATGGGGGATTATGATCAGTGTGAACTTGTTAATAGGTAAAATCTCCAAAAGGGTATCCAAAAATGTGATTAAGTTGCTTTCAAACCCTTGAGAAATGTCTAATGTCTACCCTTGTTTTTTTCTGGGTGTCACTTCCTTGTGTGTAGATGTGACTTCACAGTGTATAGGCGTCAAATGGAAAACCTATATGCGACACTCTATAGGTTGTGGGAGGCGTTTGCTTGTTGGTAGGCGGTTTTTAACTATTTATAGGTGTCAATTTCTGGTGACTTAGGCATTATTTTAGTAATAATAGGCATCGTTTCAAGTGTGCAGGTGTCACATAAAGTGTTGTAGGCATCGTTTAAATGGTTATACGTGGCACTTTGTAGATCAAAGTTGTTTTCACAGTTTTTTAGGGTTTTTAAAATTTTAATTCTGTGACCAGATCTATCAAATTGGATTCTTGTCTGAAAATTTAAATACAAATGCAACGCACACATAGATTTTGCATCATAACCCTAAAACACACTAATGTGTATGTTCTCGGTCATTTCAATGGGTCTTGAACAAGAATAGTTTACAATCAATCTACCTAGAGTCAGATTTGGCTTTTAAACATTGTTGGCTCTAAAAGGTAGCTTTCTACTTATTAAGGTTTTAATGAACACCTCCATTATAAATCATGAAAAGTTCTTTTACACCCTTGCGTGCTTCCCACATGTACAAAAGTACAATTTTGCACAATCCCGAAGGACTACTAGAGGAATTGACAAAACTTAAGCACAATCTAGTCACTACAACCCATTAAGGAAGAGTGCATTTTTTTATAGTGGGTCAGATAATATCATGACTTAAGAGATTGTCTCCCTCTTTGGTTCATTCCCTCTCACCATCCTCGTAAGGATGTAATCGGGAGGCATGCCCTCTAAGGATCTAAATTATCTAGCATGTATATAAAAAGCGGAAAATTGAACTTAGTCCAAAAAGTTTGGGATTTTGATTCACTCAAAGAGTGAAGAGCATATCCTTATTGTCTTTCTTCATTCCAAACACTTCAATCTCTTATGTTCTTTTTCAACCTCATAAAAAAGAGGTACTTAAAAATGAAGTGTGTGGTTCAATTATCCTCCCTTTCTTTCTACCACCCCAAACTCAACATTTTTGACTTTTTGATCAACTTCATAAAGTTGAGAGCATATACCTAATTTTTCATTCAAGATGGACAATAATAGGGTGTCCCTAATTATACTAGATATCAATGAAATTTTCCACAATTTGCGCAAAGCAAGCTTTATTTGAAAAATACCTCATTTTGTAGCTAGCAGAGGCTAGGCACTTTTTTGAGGTTTTTTTCTTTTTATTTGCTCACCTAGTGGCCATCATTCCCTCTCTGGCTCCACCAACAATTTAGTAACACAAACAAACAAAGTGAACCAAAACAAAAGATAATTGAAATGCAATTAAGTCTCTTTGAAAGATTTGCAAAAAAACACCTTAAGAACTTAATGCAATTCAAAGAGGGAAACTTTTTCTTGTAAGCACTAATAACTTTGATATAATGCTCAAATAATTCTTGTTCCTTCTCTAAATTTTCCAAAATTGAAGCACTATGAAGTTATTTTAAGTACTTGTTTTGAGCTCTTACCTCTTTGTTTGGTCTTTTGATGTGCACCTCTAGTTTCTATACTTTCAGGTGTCTATTCATCTGTAAAAAACACAGTAACAAAACATTAGAAAACTAAATTTATCAATTTACAAGCAATAAAACACAACAAACTGCAGATGTCATTTTACAGCTAACATGTGTTATTTTGTAGTGTCCTAAGCGTGACTTTGCAGTGACCTAGGCATTACTTTGTAGTGAGCTAGGTGTGACTTAAACAATTACATGCATTAAAATAAACATCACAGGCAGTGCAAAGTGTTTAAATTATGACACAAAAAGTTAACAGGTGGCAGAATAAAGCTTTTAGGCATGATTTCCCGACTCGCAGGTGTCGCTTTACGTGCATAGGTGACACACTTTGTCTGACAAGCGGTGAAAGAAATTTAAGACAGAGAAGGACATATCTTTGTTGGTGTCATTTGTCTACTGGCAGACAACATTTTGTTACGTCATTTGGACCTGTAACCTGTAAAGTTAGTAGAAAATGCACCAAAAACACATGAAAATTGATAAAAAATGAGATTTAGAGGCTCAAAGCCCCACGGTGGGTGCCATTTGTGTATGTATAAATCACACCTTCATGAAATGAAGGTGCTATCCATCAATTCTATGGAAACAATAATACAATTTAATCTAAGAATTGACAAATAAAGCATTTAACATCTCATGGATCTCTAACTAAGCTTTACTAATAGAGCTCCTAGCCTTAATCTCTACTAGTGACAATCCTAGAATGGGAATTTTGATTATGATATGCTTAATGTAGCTCAAATTCCCTCCATTGCTATGATATTTGATTCAAATGCTCTCTAAAATGATCTCAATTATGCTCAATTGTTATGATAATGCTCTCAATTTTCTATGAAATTCCTATAATAAGGATGCTTTGCATTCAAATTTTTTAGGATATATTATGCTCTCAAAATGACTTGTATTTATAAGATTTTTCCAAGTGTAGGGGTTAGAGTTACTTGATCATGATTAAGCCCCGATTAGGTGAAAGGCTTTGAGATGGTTTTAAATGGGGGGACAATTTAAATGATTGTCTCAAAGGTTTGGACAAAGGGACAAATTTGAGTAATTGAGATTGAAAGTTCAAAATGAGTGATTGAGATTGCAAATTAGGAGTGATCCATGTGCTTTGTGTTCTCAATTCTCATTGGTTGCTCAAATTCATGTTGAAGTATATTAGGATTTACTAAATTCAATCAATTAATTAAATTAGCCATGTAGGAGAATAGGTTGGATTTGATTTTTTATTTAAACTGTACAATTAATTGATTAAAATCAATTATATAGTTTGATTAATCCCTTTAGGCTTATATTTAATCATTTGATGTCATTATTTATTTGATCCTTTGATTTTAAATGATTTTTTCCAATTTTATTGATAAATTTCCATTTGAAAATGATTTGATCCATTTTGGTGAAATTTAGAGCATTTGGCTGAGATTTGCAAATTTGCTTGATAATAGAACACTTGCCCAGTTTTAGGTGTCTACATGCTATTTTGAGAGAAAATCAGAATTCCATATTTTATGCGAACTTATAATGCTAGTTTGAAGAACACCTCTTGAAGCTTGGAGCATGTATCATCCTTGAACACACATCCATAAGCATGGATACATCAAAAGATCAAAAGGGAGCTTGGATTTGGTTTTAGGGAGGTTTGCACTTCCTTAGTTTCTTATTGTTTTAAGTTTTCCTTTTCAGTCCATTCTTGAGTGTAGTCTTGCTTTATTAGTTATTGAATGCTTTAATATTATTATTGTATTCCTTTATAACAAATTTCACTGCTCACAGTTCATTTCTGAGATTGATTATAATAGAACTATTTCTAATTGTAAGAGTAGTGTGCTCAATATACCTCGAACAAGGTTTTGTATTCCCCTAACAAGAAAATGTACTAATTTAATATTCAGCTCCTAATAGGGCTAGGTCTCCTTACATGGGCACTATACTTTTAGTACATATTTGTGGGTACCATCCCCACTGGGGATTTCCCTTGGCCAGGGTTTCCTCGTCAATAATTCATAGTGTTATGAGTTAAGTGTTATGTGCTTATGTTCTTTTCATTTCAGTAATTATATGGTTAATTTGGAATTTATTAAGTTCATGTTTAAAGTGTTGTAATACTAATTCACCCCCCACCCCCCCCGTATTACTTAATCCTAACAATAATTTGCTTTATTTTATTTTAGTTTATAGTGAACAATTAATTGTAGATGTGTGTATTGATGTCCGTTATATGTATAATATTTTGTAGGCACATTTAGCAGAGCATGTTACTTCTAGTGTGGACTCAGAGCATGTTCGTAGGAGGGATTCAATGGATGCGACACCTACTAGTGGTTAGGTAAGTTTTAAATATACAAGTTTAAACATGCATGTGTACACTTCTATATTGACATTTCAATACATAGTTTAGATGTTTGCCGCACTATATTGATGTTTGTTCTATGTATAATATTTTGTAGGCACAGTTAGCAAAACATTTTTGCCTATAGTGTGAGCTTAGAGCGTGTTTGTAGGAGGCTGGATTCAATGCATGTGACACCTGTTAGTGGTCAGGTATGTTTTAAATATACAAGTTTAAACATGCATGTCTACACTTCTGTATTTATATATTTTAAGTACTTTACATTATATATGTATATACATGTATATGGCTAAGTGCACAAAGATGGGGGACCAAAAAGGGGGAATAAGATGCCACTTTTTTCTAAAATCAACAAATTGTGAACTTCAACGAGAAATTGAGGATAGTCAGACTCAAAATTTCAAAATGTGACAAGAACAAGAGTTGTTCTACTCCGAATCTAGTTTCTAAAGTACTAATTTATTTTAGAAATGTTGGAGACTAAGGCCCTCAAAAAGGGGAAGCACAAAAAGTGATCCCATTTTTTGTGAAAAAACATAACATAGTGTCTCGTGTGCTCCCCCTAAAATGTTAAATTTAAAAAAAAAAATTAATCACTCTGGTGAGAAGTTATCTAACACCACTTAGTTTATCCCAGATTTTTGATGAAATTGTGATTTTTTGGGAATTTTTGAAGTGGACACATCTTGAAAATGTGAAATTTTGGTGTGCTCCTCCTAGAAATCATTAAAATCTAATCAAAAATCAAAAATACTTTTTTTTTTAAAGTGTGTAGAATGGAGTCTAGTTTCTGAAAATATAACTTGTTTCAAAATTTGACGAACGAGCCAAAATCTAAGCCCAAAATAATACACATTGGTTTTTGACAAAAATCAGACATACATACAAAAGAAATTAGAGATGAAAAGCTTAAAATAATCAGAATTAAAAATAAAATTTTATAAGGTTAGATAGATAATAGAGAGATATACAATATCAAGTCATCTAATTTTATCGTTATTAAACCACGTGCAAACCTGGCAGGGAGCACACAAGAAAAAATGTGGATTTTTTTGTATGTTTGCTAAAAAACACGTCTCAAACCTGTTTGAATCCTCCAAGCCTTTGGGTTGGATCTCCAAGGAATATCCAAGCCTTAGGCTTGGTAAATTCCAATGTATTTAAAAGCGTGTACATGCTATTGTGCATACGCTCTATGCAATATCATGGTTTACATAGCGGGTACATGCTATAGTGCATACACACTATAGCATGTACGCGCTATGTAAACCATAAGTTTTCATAGTGTGTAAAGTCTTAATGGAGGGAGAGACAAAGATTGAGGTGTATGTGAGAGAGGTGTGTGTGTGTGTGTGTGTGAGTAAATCTTAGGGGTGTTAAGGGGTCCTAAAATATAGTAATGTTTCCTATGACTCCTTAAGACCCCTTAATGTGTACTAGAACCCCTAAAATGTATTCTTAGGGATCCTAAGGGGTAATAAGGTGGATTAAGGGGTTTTAACACCCATTAATGAATCCTACAACCCCTTATGACCCCTTAAGAATCCTAAGAGTACATCTTATGGGTTGTAAGGGGTCTTATGGGGTCGTAAAACACATTAATGTGTCCTATGAGCCCTTAAGACACCTTAATGTATAATAGGACCCCTAAGATGTATTCTTAGGGTTCCTAAGGGGTTGTAAGGTGTCTTATGAGCTCCTATGATACATTAATGACTCCTACGACCCCTTATGACCCTTTACAACCCATTAGGAAGCCTAAGAGTACATCGTAGGGGTCATAAGGTGTCTTAAGGGTTCCTAAGACCCCTTATGAAGCCTTATGACCCATTAGGAAGCATAAGAGTACATCTTAGGGTTCAAAAGGGGTCTTATGGTGTCCTAAGACACATTAATGTGTCCTATGTCTCCTTAAGACCCGTTAATGTGTACTAGGAACCCTAAGATGTATTATTAGGGTTTTTAAGGGGTCGTAAGGTTTCTTAACAGGTCCTAGGACACATTAATGTATCTTACAACCACTTATGACCCCTTACAACCCCTTAGGAAGCCTAAAAGTACATATTAAGGATCGTAAGGTGTCTTAATGGGTCCTAGGACCCACTAATGTGTCCTTCCATTCCTTTTGACCCTTACAACTCCTTAAGAAGCCTAAGAATACAACTTAGAGGTCATAAGGTGTCTAAACGGGTACAAGGACCCAGTGATGCATCCTACGACTACTTATGACCCCTTAGGAAGCCTAAGAGTACATCTTAGGGGTTGTAAGGGGACTTATGGTGTCCTAAGACACATTAATGTGTCATATGACCCCTTAAGACCTCTTAATGTGTACTAGGACCCCTAATATATATTCTTATGGTTTGTAAGGGGTACTAAGGAGTCTTAAGGGGTCCTAACACCCATTAATACATCCTACTATCCCTTATGACCCCTTATGACCCCTTAAGAAGCCTAAGAGTACATCTTAGAGGTCATAAGGTGTCTTAAGGGGCACTAAGACCCATTAATGCATCAAATGACCCCTTAGGAAGCCTAAGAGTACATCTTAGGGGTTGTAAGGGGTCTTATGGGGTCCTAAAACACATTAATGTGTACTATGACCCCTTAAGACACCTTAATATATACTAGGACCCCTAAGATATATTCTTAGGGTTCCTAATGGGTCATAAGGTGTCTTAAGGGGTCGTAGGACCCATTAATGACTCCTACGACCCCTTATGACCCCTTAGGAAGCCTAAGAGTACATCTTAGGGGTTTTATTGTGTCTTAATGGGTCCTAGGACCCATTAATGCCTCCTACGACCCCTTATGACACCTTACAACCCATTAGGAACCCTAAGAGTACATATTAGGGGTCTTAAGGGGTCTTATGGTGTCCTAAGACACTGTAATGTGCCCTATGACCCCTTAAGACCTGTTAATGTGTGCTAGGAATCATAATATGTATTCATAGGGGTCCTAATAGGTACTAAGGTGTCTTAAGGGGTCCTAGGACCCATTAATACATCCTACGACTGATTATGACACCTTACAACCCCTTAGGAAGCCTCAGAGTACATGTTAAGGGTTGTAAGGGGTCTTAAGCCATAGTAATGTGTCTTATGACCCTTTAAAACCCCTTAATGTGTAATCAAACTCCTAATATTCATTCTTAGGGGTCCTTATGGGTACTAAGGTGTTTTAAGGGCCCCAAAACCCATTAATGTGTCCTATGACCCCTTATGACCCCTTACAACCCATTACGAACCCTAAGAGTACATCTTAGGGGTCGTAAGGGGTCTTATGGTGTTCTAAGACACAATAATGTGTCCTATGACCCCTTAAGACCTATTAATGTGTTCTAGGAACCATAATATGTATTCTTAGGGGTACTAAGGTGTCTTAAGGGGTCTTAGGACACATTAATGCATTCTACAACCACTTATGACACCTTACAACCCCTTAGGAAGCCTTAGAGTGCATCTTAAGGGTCGTAAGGTGTCTTAAGACATAGTAATGTGTCTTATGACCCCTTAAAATCCCTTAATATGTAATTTAATCCCTAGTATGTATTCTTAGGGTTCCTTATGGGTACTAAGGTGTCTTACGGGTTCCTAGAACCCATTAATGCATCCTACGACCCCTTACAGTGTACTACAACCCCTTATGACCCCTAATATGTATTATTACTGGTCCTTATGGGTCTTTGTGTGTGTGTGTGTGTTAATTTCTTACCCTTTCTCTCTCCTCCCTTGTCACCCCCTCACTCCCTTTATCATTTTTTTTGTTTCTAACATAGGGCGTACGCGCTATAGCACGTACACCCTATGTAAGAATACAAAAATGGTAAAAAATATAAGAAACTCATGAAAGAGGTTGATGCAAGGAGGGTCAATACTTAGGGCCAAAGGTACTACCATATACCAAACTAGCTTGTAGATACACAACACAGAAGCAACAACACCAAAAGAAGAGAAGAAACAACAAATAATTTTCATTAATTGATCAAACTCAATACATGTCATTCTATAAGGCCTTCCCATTTTCAGCCACATACATTCAAATGAATTAAAAAATGATCTTCATACATGCGAGGTCACATACCTTCCATCATATATCTTAACACTAAATCTTCTATCACAATCTGATACCAAAATTCCTACTAAAACTGATACCAAATACCCTCCCAAAAACTCCTCCCTAAACTAAGAACAGAGAACCAAATATATACAAGTGTCCACCAAAGAGGTTGGCACTCAAATCCTAAGGAGAGACCTAGATTTAGGTCCACACAGATCCCAATGAGAGACCCCACATTAATTATGCCATGAAAACTAAATGCAGAAGTCATCCAGATAAGGATAAACAACTTGGTATGATGATAACCGAGCAACATGAACAACTCGGTAAGAACATAACCGAGAAAAAAAAACCAACTCAATGAAAGAACCATCGAGTAGCCAACATACGTTGAGACCCTTTGGTAAAGAAAGACAAAATAAGTAATCGAGCAATAGGGATTAATGAGCAGTCTCCAAACAATCTAAAGAACAAAAGCAAACATATTTTTGGTTGAGCAGGATTGCCGAGAGCCCAAGATGCTCCTGCATCAAACACTTGGTGTTAAAAGAAATGATTCCTCAAATCATTTATCAGGTCCAACCTGAAAGGAATCCAACCTAGATTGAGAAATCCAAGATTAGTCCTCAATCAATTTTTTCTTCCATTTTATCAAATACTCCATGTATTCCTTTCCTCTTGTACTTTTGCCAACTCTTTGTTTCAAAATCTGTTCAACTTCCTCTATCTTTTTCTTAGGATAATCACTTGGTATGGTCACTTCTTCATCAAGTTCATGATATTCATACAAGTCTGAAATATTTAATATGGGTGATATGTCCATGTCATCCGGTAATTCTACTTCATAAGCATTTCCACTGTCAAATCTTCTCATTATTTTGTAAGGACCAAATTTCTTCATCTTCAATTTTCCATAAGTTCCAATAGGAAATTTGCCTTTCTTCAAATGAACCATTACAACATCACTAACTTCAAAAGTTTTATGTCTTCTTGATTTATCTGCACTATCCTTGTATCTCTGATTACTTTTCTCCAGCTTTTACATCGTCATGCAATGTCTTCATGAACTCAACAAAATTTTATGCTTCAGCACTCCTTTTCTCTTCTCTAGCAATGTCTCTCAAGTCTAATATACCTCTTAGTTGTGTGCCAAGAACAATCTCAAAAGGTGTCTTTCCAGTACTTCTATTCACTAAACGGTTGTATTCAAACTCTTCTTGTGCCAACATCAAATCCCAATTACTAGGTGTGTCTCCAACTAATTATCTCAACAAGTTACCCAAACTTTGGTTTACAACCTTTGTTTGTCCATCAGTCTATGGATGAAACATATAACTATACTTCAACTCAGTATCCAACTTCTTCCAAAGTGTTTTCCAAAAATAGCTCACAAACTTACTGTCTCAGTCAGAGATAATACTCTTCGGTAATCCATGCAATATGACAATCTCCTTAAAGAAAAGATCTGTTATATGTATTGCATCTAATGTTTTTCTACATGGTATGAAATGTATCATCTTTGAAAATCTATCCACAAGAACAAAAATGGAATCATTACCTCTTGTTTTCCTCAGTAAGCCAAGAACAAAATCCATGTTGATATCACTCCAAGGTTTCTCAGGAACAGTAATTGGTGTATACAAACCAGTATTCTGACTTACTCCTTTTGCAACTTGACAAACTTCATAGGTTTTCACAAATTTCTAAACATCCTTATACAACTGAGGCCAAAAATACCTTTCTTTTAAAAAACTCAATGTTTTATCAATACCAAAATGTCTAACCAAACCACTACTATGGTTCTCCTTTATCAGATTAGTTCTCATTGATCCTTTGGGTATGCACAACTGAATACCTTTGAACAACATATCTTCCTGAATGAAATATTCTTCATATTTACTTGATTGATTTGGAATAGGTGCTCTACACACTCTCCACTGCTCAAAAAAATTAGGATCATTTTCATACAAATTCTTCATATCATCAAAACCAAGAAATTCAATTATCATTTCAACCAACAAAGATCTTATTCTACTCAATGCAACAACAACTCAGTTAGAAAATCCAATCTTATGTTTTATCACAAATGTGAAACTCTGCAAATACTCTACCCATTTCATATGTCTCCGATTCAACTTATTTTGACAACCCAAATATTGTAAAGCCTTATTATCAGTATACTACACAAATTCACTCAGCATCAAGTAATGTCTCCATTTCTTCATAGCTTGAACAATAACATAGAATTCTTGATCATAGACATAATATTTCCTTTTTGTATCATTCAAATTTTCACTAAAGAAAACAATAGATTTACCTTCTTGAGTCAACACAGCTCCAGTTGACCTTCCACTTGCATCACACTCAACTTGAAATACCTTATTCAAATTAGGTAAGGCTAACATAGGTAATTAGACAACCTTCAACTTCAAAGTCTTAAAAATCTTATCAGCTCCATGTGTCCATTTGAATTATCTTTTGTCTCCTCTCATTGTCTTAGTGATAGCATTACAAATAGAACTTAAATTTCTGATAAAATTTCTGTAAAAACTTGCAAATCCATTAGATGGTTTTACCTCACTAATATTCTCAGGTGTAGGCCAACTAAGTATAGCTTCAACCTTCTCAGGGTCCATCTTCAGACCATCAATTGAAATTACAAAACCTAAATACACAAGTTCTTCTTTCATGAAGGAACACATTTTTAGATTTATCAGCAACTTTTCCTCTTTCAATCTCTGTAATACTTGTCTTATATGCATCAAATGCTCTTCTTTAGTCTTACTGAATATCTGAATATCATCTAAGTATACAATCACACATTTATTCAAGAATTTCTTCAAAAATTCATTCATTAATCTCATAAATGTACTCGGTGCATTAGTTAAACCAAAAGGCATAACCAACCACTCATACAAACCTTCCTTTGTCTTGAAAGAAGTCTTCCATTCATCACCTTCTCTGATTTTGATTGTAATTTTATTGATTTCTCTTGAATCAGTGTACATTCACCATTTTTTGTTGTTCTTAGGTGCCAATACAGTTGGTACTACACATGGACTCAAACTTTCTCTGATCAAACCCTTGTTCAATAACTCATGAACTTGTCGGTTAAGCTCTTCATTCTTAGTCGGTGTCAACCAATGTGGTGCCTTGTTCGGTAAACTAGCTCCAATAATTAGATCCATGCAATGACTAATATCTCTCATTGGTGGAAAACCATTAGGTACATTATCTAAAATTAGCTCCTTCTACTCAGTAAGTAATTCCTCAACTTCTGCATGAATTTCATCTTCCATATTCTTACTCGGTTTGTTAGGAATCAATGCATAACAAATATCATTTATTTTCAAATCCTTAACAAACTGTCTACCTTCCATAATTTTTTTCATAGATGTACATATCTCACCAATAGATTCTTCAATCAAAGGTAAAAATATTCGTTTCTTACCATCAACCCAAATAGTATATCTATTCAATCTTCCATCATGTATAACATGTCTATCATACTACCAAGGTCTACCCAACAAAATATGACAGCAATCCATTGGAATAATATCACACAACACCTTATCATAATAATTCTCAATTAAGATTCATAAAACATTGTTCACTTACCATTAATGTATGCTCATCCTTGATCCATGAAATATGATAGGGTTTTAGATGTTTCATCCTTTCCAACTATAATTTTGTGACCATTCCTCAGATGCCAGATTCTCCAAGCTTCCACTATCAACAATTACCTTCCAAACTTTGTCTGAACTCTACATCTAATCTTGAACAAACTTTTCCTGACATGATCTTTCTTATCTTTCTCACTCCATAGTATCCTTCTGATCATGATATTTCCTTCCTTCTCTGGTTCATTCAGTGATTACTCTTGCACCAAAGAATTTATGTTGCTATCGAATTTCTTTCTTGCATGTGTAAACTCAAAATATCAATGTCCTTCGTCACCACAATTGTAACAAGTTTCTTGGAACCCTCTTCTACTATATAACCACCTCAGGAGAATTACCTCTTCCTCGGTATGAACTTCTACATTTCCATTCGGTCTTGCCTTTATCTTGAGATGTGTCTAAAATTGACTTGTCTGGTTCAGATCTGCTATTTTCACCACGAGATCTACCTCTTCCTCTAGGGAATCTACCACCTTTGCCTCTTTTTCTTTGTTCATATCTCTTGTTCAATTTCTCCTCAGCTCTTAGGGAAAATTGATATGTCTCTTTAATACTTTCCATTTTGAACAAACTGATCTCATCTTGTATAGAACTTCTTAATCCATTCAAATATCTTGCTTTTCTTTCCACTTCATGTTCAACATGTCTAGATCTGATGTCTAATCTGTAGAATTCTTTAGTATAGTCTTTTACCAAGCTATCTTTCTTCTTCAAACTTTGCATTCTCTGAATTTGGTTAATCTGGTAATCACAAGGTAGAAACTTACCTTTCAATTTGTTTATCATCTTATCCCTTACCTTGATTTTGTCTTTACCTTTCTTTTTTCAATCCAATTGCAGATGCTCCAACTATAAGGATGCATGAACTTTCAAATTTGTGCTTGTGATCTTCACTTTCTTCTCCTCTGACACATTTTCATACTCAAAGTATTTGTCCATCTTAGTTATCCAATCAATCAATTCATCAGAATCCAATTTTCCACTATACTCAGGAGAGTTAAATTGAGGTGTGGAATTCAAACTTATCAATGCTCGCAGGAATCTCTCTTCTTCCTAATCCATCACAAGTGCAGGTGCAACTTCTCCTTGCACTTCCTCCAATTCATCATCACTAACATCTTCAAGATGTCTTACTCTACACTGGGCTATATCAACAGCTTCCAATCTAGCAGCCATTTGTCTTAGCATATCAGCTAGACCTGGATCTGCATTTCCTCTCCCATGAACCATCTTGAATGCCTCTATAATTGTAGGTCAGATCACAATCTACCACCCCAAAAAAAAATACACCCAACTAGGGTTAGGGATTACAAGAAGGAACTTAGATCTCACCTTAGCTTTGATACCACCTGATGCAAGGAGGGTCAGTACTCAAGGCCAAAGACACTCCCAAATACCAAACCATCTTATAGATACACAAAACAAAAGCAACAACACCACAAGGAGAGAAGAAACAACATATAATTTTCATTAATTGATCAAACTCAATACATGTCGGGCTGTAAGGCCTTCCCATTTTTGGCCACATACATTCAAATGAATTTTAGAATGATCTTCATGTTAGTAATAACTGAGAGGGGGGGGGGGGTGAATCAGT
>MU223640.1:245708-262797 GCA_018584345.1 Thuja plicata
AAAGTAATAAACCATACACACATAACACATGGATTTTAACATGGAAACCCTATTAAGGGAAAAACCACTGGGACCGGTACCCCAAATTTTCACTCTTCTGAAGTGAGCCCTATTAGGAGCCAACCCTATTAAAGGTTACAAACACACTATTAAGTGCGACCTTGTTAGAGGATTTTTATACATAGGTTGTCAATTAGTATTTGGCATCTATTTTTCTACCATCCTTGAATTAGCCTTCTTCTTAGACTGTCAATAGGCTTTAGGAAAATATTGCTACCATCCTTGAATCAACCTTCTTCTTAGGCTGTCAATAGACTTTATGCAAATTCAATGCTACTTTCATGAATCAACCTTTTTGGCAATCTGTTAGGATATAACTCAATTATAGAAGACGGTTAAGTCCTGCTCTGTTAAGAGACTTAATGCTTCAATGGTTAAACTGAAACACAATGACCTATTTCTAATGCAACTTTGAATTGTAGATTTTCAAATCTATTTAAGTACAATAACGCTCTGATCAATGTATCAATTCAATACCCTTAGCTTGATTGATCAGGACTATATGAATTTTATCCTTCACCATTTTCTCTTCAACATCTTCTTTCTATTCACTCCCCCTCTGTGTATCTGAGTGCATGCGGAAATGAATTATGCTTGTCTCTTATATAGACATGATATTCCTTAATTCATGATTCTTGATTCTTGATTCTTGGCGTGAAAAACAATCTAGCCAATCTGATTTACGGCTTTAACTCCTGATTTATCTCGTAGTTATCTTCTTGCCAACTGTATAAATCTTCTTTAAATAAATTACTTAACTGTGGTCGAATAAAAAAAATAAAAAAAATAAAACAACCAGTTAAGTCTATCCTTAAGCTCTGCCAGCTAGATATTTTGTCATTTTCTAAACTCTTTGTTCTGTCGGTCAATTCTGCAGTTTGTTGTCGGTGACAACTGCCAGTTCTATCAGTGTAACTTCAGTTAGCTTCAGGATCTCTATCCTTCAGGCAATTTTTTTTTTAGTTCATCGGGCATCCTGTGATTCTGCTTCATTGGCAAACACTGTCTTTTGTTCATTGGGCATCACTATGACTTTTTCTCTGTCTTTACCGATGGTGTGCACTCCATCGGTGTAGTCTGTCACTTAGTGAATACTTTACTTTTATGCATTTCTGAAAGCATAATCATTATTCCATTGATTCTCTAAATTCTTTGGCATTATGTACATGACTGTACAGATGATATCAAGTTGACATCAATGACAATACAAACCATTAAATGTTTTAATATCTTGCATCATCTTCAACTTAACATTATCAAACATTCAATCAGTTACATGTCATCACTTCATACATGTGAGGTCGCAGAACTACCATCAAATATCTTAACTCTAAATCTTCTATCACAATCTGATACCAAAACTTCTAGTGAAACTGATACCAAATACCCTCCTAAAAACTCCTCCCTAAACTAAGAATGGAGAACCAAATATATACAAGAGTCCACCAAAGAGGTCGGGACTCAAATCCCAAGGAGAGACCCAGATTTAGGTCCACACAGATCCCAATGAGAGACCCTACATTAATTACACCACATAAATTAAATGCAGAAGTCAGCTAGATCAGGATAAACAAATCGGTAAGATGATAACCGAGCAATAGGAACAACTTGGTAAGAGCATAACCGAGCAACATAAACTAGCTTGGTGAAAGAACTACCGAGAAAACAACATACGCCAAGACCCGTCGGTAAAGAAAGACAAAATAAGTAACCGAGCAATAGTGATTACCGATCACTTCACTGAGTAGCCTCCAAACAATCTAAAGAATAAAAGCAAACATATTTTTGGTTGAGCAGGATTGCCAAGAATCCAAGATGCTCCTTCATTAGAGGCCCACATTTTACTATATACTGTCTGATTTCTACAGTATGTTCAAAAAATATTCACTTTTCATGGTGTTGAAGATCACAAAAAAACATATTCTATCAATTTGCACAATGTTTTTGTTTAAAAATCAACATCAAAGTGTGAAAGTCAATCATTCTTCACCAAAATTGATCCTTTGAGGTAAGATTTTTATTTTTTACATGTGAATTGTGAATAAAGAGTCTTTTTTTTATAATTGATATGATATGGATTTGTTGAAGGTATAATTTGACATATTGTAAGAGATTTATATTATAATTTTTCATACATTTATATTAAATTTTGAGTTAATATAATTTAGATTGATATTAAATAAAACTTCACTTATTGTAATAGATTGATATAATAATTTAAAAGTTGAAATAAATTCATATGTAGAAATCATCATCATGCCAAGGAAACGAGCAAAGACTTTAACACCAAAAGAGCATGAAAGAGACAAAGAGAAGAAAAGAAAAAGAATGATAACTTTGTGAACATAAAAAATTGCATACCATAGAAGAAGACTTTCCTTTGGATGAGGAACATGAAACATCAATAAAAAGTAAGAGAGATTTGGAATTAGAAATAAAAAGGCAATGGATGAGAAACTTGTGTGCAACAAGACAATTGAATTATGAAGATGTGGGCACAACATCTATGAGTTCCCAAGTTGAAGAGACACCTTCATCCAAGGTTGGAGACACACCCTTGTATCATCTTGAAGGCACACTATTTTCTACATTCCAATGTGTACGCACACGATTTTATCATATTGAAGGAACACCATTATCTACATATGAATGTGTAGGCACAACATCATGTCATGTTGAAGGGACACCATTAACATCTCAAGTTGGTGAGGATCCATCTTTCACATGTCAATTTGAAGGCACATCATCTTCCATTGAAGGTACACAATTCACACATAATGTTTTTGATGTTCCTAATGTTGAGGCCACTCAACAGTTGAAAACACCTCCTATAATTTTTTATAGAAAGCCAAAATATTTGATTGATATTGATACTAACATTTTGCAACAAATGCCTGACAAGATTCACAAGCGTAATTTTTAAATATATGCTATCTGTATTTGGATATTATTTTTTGAGAATTTAAATATGATGGGAAGGTGTCAACTGTTTGTTGAAATGATGAGAAATATAAAACTTAGGCCCATCATGAAGATTCTTGGGCTAAGAATGATGGACGAGTCAAGTGAAAAATCTATTGTAAAGAATCTAATGACTGCATATGAGAGTGTCGGTTCTACACCATTCACGAAAGATAGTAATGCCACACGATGTGTACTTACATCAACAATAGTAAGCACTCAAATGAAGAAATCTTGACTCATTAGAAAAACAAGAAAAGGATTGAAAATAAGTAGAAAGTCTCTAATGAGAGTTGTGGGAAGGTGTCAAAGAGTGGTAGATCCAAATAATAATGAGTTATGAGATTTTTTTGGTAGACTACCGCGAAAAGAAAAAGCAATTGTTGAAGCTTTAAAATCCTTGATTAAAGAGTTTTAGAAGAACAACACATGAGTATCTCCTAATCAAAGAGATGTTGTAAGAAGGAGAATTGGTATTTGAATCAGCATTCCACATCTGAAATATTTTTTGGATTCAACTCAGACACAATTCTTTACAAGATTTATACATATGTATCCTCAATTTAAAATTAGTCAAAGATATTTTGAAATGGCTAAACATTTTTATGTGAAGATAAATCACACATGCATAACTTCTTGTTGTAGGGTACATATTGAACTTTCTAACCATTTTGATTTTTATAAGCATATATGTGTACACGGTTGCTTTCATCTATTTTATGGTGATTTGGGTAATAGGGGCATATCATATCGTCGACACATCATATGGTCAGACAATTGTGCATCACAATTCAAGAATCTTGGATATTTTATTGGTTGAGTAGAATGCATACGATTACTGGTATTTAGTATATGTGGAATTTTACAGAGGCTGGTCATGGAAAGGGAGAGCATGATGGTGCAGGTGCGTGTATAAAAATGGCCTTATCACGCGAGGAATTAAATTACAAAGAACAAGCAATATTTTTAGATGCAAGATGTATCATCCGGTGGTGTAATGCTAAAATGGGTCCAGGTAATGAAGGCGAGTCTATGGTTCGTAGATTTTTTTTGGTTGATGGATGAAACTAACATTTCACCATACAAGGATTTCTGTACATTAACAAGATCAAGTGAGCTACACTCTTTTATAATATCTAATGAAAGTTCATGGATCATCCACACACGAAATATGGCATGCTTTTTTCCATCATGCACAGATGAAAATTGGGATGGGTGCGAGTCAAAGGAATGGGTAGAAAAATGGTCTACACAAATTTTGAGCCCACTTGACTTGTGTCATCCCCCAATAGCATTGCAAATTACACAAATGGAATGATCAATTAACTTTGACCGTTTGTCTGATCTAGTGCAACCGAGTAAATTTTCAACGCACAAATAGTCTCAAATTTAGTACTTTATCCTAAATATTTGATAAATTAATCTCCTTGTTATGTTTCTATCATTGTAGACCATTTTTTTGTTGTTATTTCACTTGAAGACAATGATGAAGGGATGGATTATTATTTGTTTCATTGTGTTGAGGCCAAAAATAAATTGGATCAGTCGGTTACAGATGGTGAAGGATTAGAATACCCTACATGAGTAGTGATTGTAACTAGCACATGGATTAGATGGTATTGTATGAAGAATCTATTGGCACTCTCAAACTTTTGAGAAATTTGGAGTGACCAAGTTTAAATTTCCTCAAGGCAAAAAGTTAGTACCCATAAAACTTTTGAAAAGGCATACCTTGCATGCAAGTAAAAAGAGATCCGAAGATTTCTATGAGAAATTGCTTGGAGAATGTGTTCATCACCTATCATAGAGTAATTGAAGTGGGTTGCAACTTTCATAAGACAGATTAAATATTTTTTTGAGACAATTGTTTAGAGGTGTTTACCTAAATCTGCACTTTACACATTTCCAATTTTTACTAACCCATTTTGGAGGTATGCATCTTAGGCCCAGTTGAAATATATGGCATAAAGAGTATTCTAAGACATTTTAGACATGAAAGTGAGTATATACACTCATTTACAATCCCCTATGAATTTATATGATAAGTTTTCCAGGACCATTTTGTTTGTAAATTGTTCTTATTTTCTGAATGTGAAGTAGAAAATTACAAAGTACCCTACTTTGGGGTCCCACAGTTTGTAACTAGTTGAATGAAATTAATTGAATGTTCCCCTATATTTTAAACATGGAAATGTTCCTTCATGAAGATTTTTAGATCATGATCAATCCATTTGGCCATTTTTCTCAACCAATTCCAAATCCAACTTGTGTAGAATCACTGAGTTTGAATTCAAAAAGTTGTTAAGTGGCTGACTTTGAGAAGCAATGTTAGTTGAATAGTTGACCGTTAGAACAAGAAAATGGAAAAATTATATTCTCTATGTGAAAATGAATCCAGATCTAGGCCTTTAGACCATAAAGGTTTTAGATGATGGGTTTGTGAAATCAAAATCAAAAGCAATTTATGCAGATCATCAGTATTGATAGAGTTAAATTTACAGAAAATTCATTTTCGGAGGATCATAACTTTGTATCAAGTGGTTTTTGAGATACCAGTTATGGATCTGTACTCCTTGTATGAAATTCTACTACCAGGAACAATATCAAAGCCTCAAGGCATTTATTGGTTTTCTTTCAAAGCCAATTCCATAATCAGTTTCCATCATTTGAATAAGTGCTTTTGCAAATTTGAAAAAAGCGGTCACTTTTGGAGATTAAAATATCCCGCCTCAAGAAGCATCATATTAATAAACATGGAAATATCCTAGTTTTTTGGATTTGAATCATTCAGGAAGTCATGTAATTAGTTTTTGAAGTCCGTTCTAGAGGCTACTTGTCATTTTTGGGGTAGTTTACAGAGATATAAAAGCGTTGGTGTTAAAAAGTCAATATTTTTGGAATCCAAAGAAATCTTTGGTGATAGTAGCACCTTCAATGCCATCCAAAAGCTAACAACACAGATATATTTTCGACATGGAGAACCTAAAATCTCATGTTCAGGATCTAGTGATACTCCTACTAGAAATAATCCATCAGGGGATATCAATCTAAACTCTGAATCCAGAGAAGCCTTTGGTACAACTAATATAGGTTCTTCAGATTCTTCCATGGTCTCAAAGGCTTCAAACAATACATCTGTGCAAGAGGATGTAAATGTGTTTGATAAATTGGGAGAATCCACTGCAAAGGTTGTCAATAATGTTTTAGATACTCAAAAAAGTTCTTGAGGTTCCTGATAGTGATTATCAATCAGTGTCATCTGAGTTAGAAACACAAAGTTATGTGACAACTTGTTTTTTGCATTTGAGAAGAAACAATTGAATTTATCTTTTGTACTTTCCCATGACTCTTCAAATAGAAAGATAGATGAAAGTGCATTTACATCTTAGGATGAGCATGGGTTACCTAGCATGCCAAAGAGTGGAAGTGAAGAATCTCTTTCTAGCTCTTTTGAAGTTGGAAGATTGATAGGACAAACTAATGTTGCACAGATTTCCAAGGACACCACAATTGATGCATCGACTATTTGTGAAAACAAATCAAAGGATAACTACAATGTTTATGAGGACTCAAAGAAATCTGTCACATCATTTGAGTGACATGTGGTAGACCAATAGGTGGCAGGCCCAGATATAGAGTGATGAAGGCAGGAGATGCATATGCCTAGGTGGCGAGAGGTAGATCTCTAGGATGAATCAGGATGTGACATGTGGTAAGTCCAGAATAAAGATAAATGTGCAGAATAAATAATGCGTAAATCAATATAGTTGAAGTGTAGGATTTAAAGATTAAATCTGCACAAGTAATATAAAGAGGGATTTAAAGATTAAACCTGCACAGGTAAGGGTTTTAAATATTGTGAAAGGTTTTTTTTCAAAGTTGTGAAATAGGTGTTCACAGGGAGATTTTCTAGACTTTAGGATGCAAGTGAACACAATAGAGCTGCAAACAAATCAAGTTTGTTGAGAGGATGATTGAAAATCAAATCAGATTTTGGTTTGAAGAAGAGAAGATATTTTGCAGTGATATTTTGAGGGAGAAGACACATGTAATTCATAGAATAATTATTTTTTCTTCTTATTCTATATATTCTTTTCATCTTCACTTTGTAAGGGTTCCACTTTTTCTGGGTCTTGGTTCTAGTTTTTGGCTCCAAGAAGTGGTTCCAAGGGGAGGTTCCAGAATTCTGAATTTTTTTTGATAAGCTTGTAAATAGTTTAGTGTGTTTCTTAGTGTTTTGCGTTAGATGTGTAGACAGTAAACTTTCAAATGCATACAGCTAGCAACGATGCAAGGTATTATTGATTCTCTCATGAAGTTGTCTCCCTTTTTGTGTTCATTGTTATACAGGTGAAATATATCAAGGATTTATGAGCATGTCCACTTGATATATTTGAGTGTGTAATAATTGTTTTAGTATTCTGCAAGGAGGAAGTTAAATAAACTTGAATAGGTGTTAGTGACATTAGATGCATGATGTGGATTTTTAAAGCAGAACTTTGTGATTGTGCTAAATAACTTATTAATGTAAGTCATTAATATGCAAATACCTATAAATTAAAATGGGTGTGCATCTGGAATTCCTCTAAAGTATCATATATGAGTCTATGCCCAAGATTAGGCACTGGCTTACATAGTTTGTCATTTTCTTAGAATTTGTCTCAAATCATATAAAAATCATTTTAGTTTCATGTTTATTTATGTGAAAGTTAAGTTATCTAGTTCTCAGCACACTTAATGCAAGTGGGAGCCTGCATAAGGTTGATAGAGTTTGTAATTCCCATTATCTATAAGTCTGAGAACTATCCATGGTTGTGTGTCTGCATAGTGTTGTTTAGCAAGATGTTTATTATATATGCAGATATGTGTTATTATGTACACCCATCTGAGTGTGTGGAACTCGAAGTGAAGAAGGCTTGTATACCTTGTTAATGTTGGTTTTTCTTGTCCTCAATCTATAGATGAAGTATATTTTTTGAAGTAGATGAAGATCCCTAGGTCTGGTTCCTATTTCCTCTTTTAGGATTGAGGGTTAAAAGAAAAAGTACCAACAAAACTATAGGTTATGGTTGTTCGAGGATTGGGAGACACACATGAAGATTCTTCATTATTCCAACCTTGTCATTGCATCAAATGTCCATTTGACTAGATATAGAGGAAAACCACATAATAATTTTTTTTGGAAGGTTCGTGAGTCAGACCATGAATAAATACTTGAGACAATAAAGGGTAGGGCATATCCGGCTGGTTCATTGGACTAAAGGTGAATCCAAAATGTTGTAATGTCAAATCTAGTTGAATGCATGTGCATATAACATGTATATTTGTAAAGGAAGTAATTCCCTTGAATCCACATTGGGTGGACTATCAATTTCTCATCCATTACCCCATATGTATAAAGGGAAGTTTGTAAGATTTAATAACTAATTTTATCTTATATTTTTTGGGGAAATACCAGATGTTTTCTCTTCTCAGCTCTTTCCTCCTGGTGCTCCTAATGAGCTGAGTTGTAAACATATTTTTCATCATTAATTTAAAAAATATGTTCACAAAATGAATTGTAGAAATATATGTTAAGGTTATTGTCTTATTTCATGCTAGCACATTCTTTGTATATATGTATAAAAAAAAATCATATAAACTATAGCTTTTATTTTCCTTTGATGGTTTGAATAAAACCTCATCTAAGAATACATGTGTGGAGAAAAAGGTTGATCATGTCTTTCTTGATAAAGAAATTAAAGATAGATTCAAGGAGAATGTGGCCTCTTCATTGGTGATGATTTGGATCTTTTTCTAGCCCTAGTTTGTAATTTATTTTCCTTATGTCCCAATGTGGGTATGGTTATGAAATCAATTTTTGTAAGTTCTTTGATAAGAGACATAAGAATGGCCTTTCTCTTTATAGATAGAAGTCAATTTTTTACCATAAGTTGGAATTGCAAAGGGTGACCCCAACGTGATTATATTAACAAGAGCCCCTCTTGAGTACTGAAGCCCAAACACCCTAAAGAGTACTTGCAACTCATTTGGTTCTTTGGTAACTCATATGGCTCTTTGATACAAGAGTATTTGTAACTCATTTGTAGCACTCCCAAACAATTGAAAAAACTAATTATAGATTCAGATAACCTTTTAGGGTTTACAAAAATAAACCAGAAATAGGTAGAGGTACTTTGGAACACAAGGGTAAAAAATTGATGTTCCCATTTCCTTCCTAGACCTAATAGGCCACTTTTACAAAGGAACCCTATCCCAAACTCAACACCCAATCTTGCCACTTTGCATAGAGCTTTAATGATCCCAATTAGAGGAATATGAAACCAATTTGGATATACAAGATTCTTATACCTAAAAGCCTCAAATCACTCCTCAAAACCCCTAAAAACTAGGGATTTCTCAATCTCGATGCTCAAATCACTTTCTGAACCAACCAATGATGGATTCACCTTCCCCTTGACATGTGTGAACACATTCTATCATAAAATATAGCCCTCCAATGGATAGAGTTTCTGCTGCTACACCCTTGCACCCATTTTATTGTCCTTTTAACACCACAACTTCATGGGAATCACCCAAAACTTCACTTTTCCTAAAAATTGAGGTTAGCTTCATATGATACATGTTAAATTATTTTCTGACCTAATCTCGGTTGATGCAAAAACTTGCAATGTTGCACAGTTGAAAGCTGCAACATTGCATATCTTTCAAACTGCTCATCGTGGCATCGAACTGTCTCCGCCAATAGCACTAGTATGTTGGTTGAATTCTAGGAATGACCCCATTTTTCCCACCAAGTGGCTCAAACATTGTCGACCACTCTGGAGCCAAGTGTCCCTGAAAGTGCACTCAACAACAAAATTGGCGATCTTCAGATGTTAGTTTCTCAAAGCTCATGAGGGGTACCAATGAACCGTCAGGTGCTACAGGTCCATTTAATGGAGGCCTATGATAAACTATCTCTATTTTTGGATATTCACTCTCATTTTCATTTTTCAACCCAATATCGGTTGATGCAAAATCTTGCAATGTTGCACAGTTGAAAGCTACAACATTGCATATCTTTCAAACCGCTAATCATGGCATCAAACTGTATCTTCCAAGAACTCTGGTATGTTGGGTGAATTCTAGGAATGTCCCCGTTTCTCTCACCAAGTGGCTCAAACATTTTTGACCACTCTGGATCTAAGTGTCCCTAAAGGTGCACTCAGGAATGAAATTGGCAATCTTCAAATGTCAGTTTCTCAGAGCTTGTGAGTGGTAACGATGAACCATTAGGTGCTATGGGAATTTTTCATAGTGGCCTACAATAACCTATCTTATTTTTTGGATATTCACTCTTCTTTTTTATTTTCTGACCCAATCTTGGTTGATTCAAAAACTTGCAATGTTGCGTAGTTGAAAGCTGCAACATTACATATCAAACAGTCTCTACTAATAGCTCCAGTATGTCTATTGAATACTAGTAAGGACCCCATTTTTCTCACCAAGTGGCTCAAATGTTTTCGACCACTTTGGAGCCAAGTGTCCCTAAAGGTGCACTCAACAACAAAAATGATGATATTTAGACATCATTTTATCAGAGCTTGTGAGGGGTACTGAAAAAACGTCAGGTGCTACAGGACCGTGTCATGGATGCCTATGATAACCTATCTCAGTTTTTTGAGATTCACTCTCTTTTTTAATTTTCTGACCCAATCTCGGTTGATGCAAAAACTTGCAATGTTGCGCAGTTGAAAGTTGCAACATTACACATCTTTCAAACCACTCATTGTGGTGTTAAACCATCTCCTCCAAAAGATCCAATATGTCAGGTGAATACTAGGAATTGTAGATGTATAAAATCATCCTTATATTAATTTAATTAATATTCCCATAGCATTATAATTAATTTTAATTAATTAATTATATTTGTTATATTCTTCTATCTATTTAATTAAATATGATTCACCTTTTTTAGTATTTAAATTTAATTTAAATACATCCCCTTTAATATATTAAATCTTATTTATATACATTTCCCTCATTAATCCCTTTTAAATAAATTTTTAATTTATTTATTCCTCCATATGACTTAATTCTACTAAACCATAATTAATCTAAATCTAATTTAGATTAAAATAATTTGAACCTAGATTCTACCCTACCTCACATCACTCTCACCAAATAGACCTACTCACTAATTAACTAAGGTTAATTAGGCTAATTTCTTGATTCCTACATAAATTAGTCCTAATTATTTGCTCACACATGTGTGAGCAAGTTTCCAAATTCACTTTTCTAAATAATCCTAATTTGGTGCCAACAAGGTTTCTTACAACCTTGATGACAGCCTCTTACACTTTCTAAAAGTATCTCATTGGTCCAAAACTCTTACACCTCTTACAAGATCCTTCACATGTGTACTTTAAGTACACCTTGACCCATCACATCCAAAGTTGCTCACACATGTGTGAGAAAAGTGGGCCTCTTTCATGGCGTATGTGTCCCTCATGTGGCACCTATGTGGATGTCACATGAGCTCCACCTCATCCAAGCCCTCTCTCTCTTCCAAAAATTCTATAAATAGAGGCCATTGTCAAGAGCAAATCATCTCCCTTTTATGCATTGTTATCATGCTAGTTTAGCTCTAGAAATTCTTAGTTCATGTTTATGCTTCATGCTTTCTTAGTTCATTTTGAAAATCTAGATATTACATCTTAGGTTTAATAGAATGAATCTAGTTTCTTAGTTTAAATTTTGCATGTCATCTTAGCATTAGTATTTGCATCTTCATCAATAGTGAATGGCTTGAGACAAGTTCTTCATACTTGTTCTTGAGCTCCTCATCCATCACTAGCTTGCATTATAGTTTTATCCATCAAAATCATAGTGGAATTATTATATTGTGTTGGGAGGGCACACCCACAATTCTCTAAGAGCAAATCAACAAGGTTTGGGTGCACTTGTTTGGCTCATCGAAGGTTGTGATGGGATCTCTTGTTGTCTTTGTAGTATGATTATCAGACATGTTTAATGTAGTTTGTTGATTTCATATCTCTAACATTTTTATGTCTTAGCATGCTCCCAACAGGTTAGGTTTCAACACATACATTTTGGCACACCCGATGGGACCCACGTCCCTTATTTGTTCAAAAATTTCAAAATTTCTACATTTTTCTGTGATTCTGGAAAAGTGTTTCACAGAGCCATCTTCACTTTGAGATTACCATCTGCGTTTCTAGACTATCGTCTGCGCATATCACCATCTCCGCCCTGGAATGATCGTCTCCGCTTAAAAATTGTCATCTGCACAAAATCGTCGTCTGTGCTTAAAAACTATTGTTTGTGCAAAACTCCATCGTCTGCGTAGATCATTGTCTGCACAGATCACCATCTATGTAGATTTCCATCTATGCACTATCATTACCATCTCCACATTTCTTGTATTTTAAACTAGTTCTGAGAGATGGGTGTTTATTGAATGAATTCTTTAAGATTTTTATGTATGTTTCATACCAATTTTAGCACCAGGTCTATATTTAAAATGTATCATTTAAGTATACTTTAAGATATATTTTAAATATACACTTCCAGGATGTTTGAGAGTGGTTTCAGCTTCATAAGAGTTAAGATACAAAATCTAGTTTTTGAGTGTTTTTAAGAAATTTTAGACTTAGTCAAATTTCAGGAATCAGGAATCAGCATATTGTCAGGAATCAAGTGTTACTAATTTGTTTTCCTTTTTACAACATTTCGGGGTTGAAGACTTTAAAGATTACTAATATTTTTCATGTAGGTTTCCTTGGATTTTAATGGATTTTGGGAATGAACTTGTATGATTTAAACACTAGTCTTTGAATGCATGTTGCTTAAAGGAATCAACCACATCCAATCTTGAATGCATAAGGGAATGAACCTCACAAATCTTGAATGACTTAAGGAAAACCAAACACACCTTTTTACATGCTTTCCTTATTGATGTGTGGGAAATGAATTGAACTTGCATGCTTGATCATACTATTGTGTCTTTTTCTTAGGTACAAAATAAATAGTTGCTCTAATTAGGTTCAATTTGGAAAATAAACTCTTTTTGGTGTGTTTGAAGAAGTGTTTTTCAACACTTCTTTCAAGCTATTTGTAATTAGATAGATCCCTTAATTTACATGATGCTATGATTAAACTATATCTATATCCTCTCCCCTCGCCATCATGGAACTTGGGTGAAGATAAATCTTAGCTTATTCTAGCTTTTAGAGAGGCCTGTCTAGAGGGTGCGCTTCCCCTTTAGAGGATGACCTCAAACTGGTAAATCCCTTAGGCCGGTATAGAAATAAGGTGTGACCCAAAGGTTCACTTTATCCCTTCAAGCTTGGGCGGGTCATGTTCAATGGTAGTCCATACTGAGTGAATATCCTTAACATACTAGCATGGTTGAACTAGAGACTTAAGTGTCTCACGCCGTACAAACCAATTACGGGGATGTCACGAATCTTATTAGCAACTATAAATTAGTAGCCTACTTGATTCACCTCCAAACGGTGACTTATTATAGTGCAAGGGGAGGGAATATTCTCCCCCAAGATTCCCATCATACATGTCCCAGGGTATTGTGTTGCAAAAGAGATCTTTGTAGCATGACAACAATACGTGGCAAAAGGAAAAAACACGGTTGCCCTTCCGGGGGTGACACTGTTGTGTGAGCTAAATGACTACCAAGCAATGGGCCTATAATATTTCATGCGAAGCCAATTCCTTAAGGTAGCTACTATTTATACTATCTTTGTTGTGTTAAACCACGTAAAAACATAAGTGGGTTGAAAGAGTCACTTGAACATACACAAATGAAATATCACAATTTTATCAAAATTCCCCAAAGTCACAATTGCTTGTCTCCTGAAAGGTTGCTTTGTTCCTTCTAGGACTCTTTTCAGATATGTGTCTTCAATAACTGTCAGCTATGCCCAAAATCTAATTCAAGGTATACTTAGAGTAGTCAATGCTTTTGATTTATGTTGAAAATCAATTCTTGCTAATGAATAAATTGACCTAAAAATTCCAAAATCAATCAGAATCCTACATTGTCATCTCCACATCAACCCACTTCTTGATCGTCATCATACTTGTCCTAATCACCTCTTCCAAGTCATTTTTATTCTTCTTAATCATTCTAATCATTCCATCTTAAACATCCACAATCATCTTAATCCTCATCCTAATCATCCCTCTAATCCACATCAACATCCTCTTTCTTAATCCATTCTAATCATTCATCTTCCTCCAACCTAATCTAATCATCATTCTTATAATACAATCCACTTATCAACCTCATATCATTCTACCCAATCCTAATCTAATTCATCTTCATCTTCATCCAAAACCAATCACACCTTAATTATTGTCGTGTCTTCAAACATCCCCCATCGATCTTTTAAAGTTCATCCATTCTTACTTCAAAATCTTCATCCACATATCCTTCTAATTCCAATTTTCATAAAATCTTCTACTTTTGATTTAAGAGCACCATCAAAATATTTGGACTTTAATCCTAGTTATCTTGATTGACCCACATCCGACCATAGTCAAGATTAACCCACATCAAATCAAACTTCATCTTTCACACCTTCATCAAGACGTTTCATCTCAAATCTTAGGTTGAAAGATTTATCAAAGTGTTTCATAGACCCTCATCATTAGAAAACATCTATTTGAATCATATTTCTTTGAGAACATCAGTCCATCTCAAGTAATTAATTCTCATAGTCATATCCTATTTTTCTTGGGATCAACAGTCTATCTCCAAGTAGAAGAAGATATCATCATCCAAGTCAATCCTTTCTTTGCACCATAATAGGGTCTTGTTTCACCTAGGTTTGTCTCAAACCTTTAAATCCAAATCAAATCAAATCAAATCCAACTTTGAGGCTCTTCCCTCATATCAAAATCAATCAAATGAATTAAATATCAATCAAATAAAAATCCTTGAGGCCTTTCTCTCTTAAATCAAAACAAAGTCCAAACTTGCTCCTAAGTCTTAAGTTCATATTTCATCCATCCTCAAATCTTTCACTCCATCCACTCTTAATCTAAATCTTCATCCACATCATCTTCTAATCCAATTCCAAAACCTCTCATTCAAACATCATGAATATGGATTGGTTTCAAAAAATGGTTGATGACTTTAAAGTGCTAAACCCTAATCCTCAAACCATACCCCCAATCCAACCTACCTACCAAATCAATCCTCAACACATCATATCCAATCCAAATTCATCTACCATTTCTTATCCTTCCTCTACCTTTGAAAATGGAAATTCATCTCATAGCCACCTTGCCCACGAGATTCAAGAACTCTGAAACATTATCCTTAGCCTACAAAATGGGGGTCAAAAGAAAAGTTTGCCTTTGAAGACATATGTCCTTCCCCATTTGTCCAAATTCATAATTCCCATCTCCCATTTAATCCCAATTCTACACCTAACCCCCCACATTTTGAGCTTCATGTCCAAAATCATAATCCTTATCCTCCACATAATCCCAATCCTCCAAATCCTACATTATCCCCATCCCACACTACCTTTTCCATTGAATGGATCCAAGGGCTAGATAAAAAATGTAAATCCCCAAATCAAGCTATAAAATCCCCTCAAGTCATGAACCTACCATCATCCCCTCCAAATCAATACATACCTCAATCTCCTAATCCTTATGAGTATCCCATCCCTCCATCCAATCATGTTGAAGCTTCCACCTCCTCCATCACGTTACCCCCAAAAGTCCACACATGTCAAGAACTTGTTCCAAAGAATGATAACATGGATTCCTCTTCTCCTCTAGCTCTAAACATTCCTCCATCTTATGACACCTCTCCATCTTATTACACCTTTCCATATGAATATCCTCTCCTTCCATATCAAGATCCACTTATCCTCCTTAACCCATCTCATGATCCTATTCCCAATCAAGATCAAGACATCCCCTCCATCCCGTCCAATGATTCCCCCCATGTCAAGATTTAACCTTCACTTACCTACCACTTCATGAATTTATTCCATGTATTCCATCCACTAAACCCTCTCTGTGTCAAGATCAAATTGATCCATCTCATGATTCCATCCCCTCCATTCCATTGCATGATTCCCTTCCATCTCAAGATGCACTCACTCCAACACATAATCCTCCCCAAAGTCAAGATCAAAGTGACCATTCAAATCCATGTCATAATGCCTATCCCTCTCAACATCCTATTATCCCTCCACATGATCCTAATCCTCCACAAAATCCCATCAAACCTATCCAATCCATCCACAAACCCCATACACATGGACTCACATCTTGTGTTCAAAATAAAAAGTGTCCCATTGGAAAAAATAATGTCTCAAGATGTTGGTAAATCTTCCACCCCTTCTACATCTAAAATTCTTCCATCTAAACTCATCCACATCCATTTTGGGCCCTTATGTTCAAAACTCAATCCCTTCCTCATCCACGTCCATTTTAGGTCCCTATGTCCCAAAAACAATTCCTTCATCCCTTCCATCCATTTTGGGTCCTTACATACCTTCATCCACCATATCCAAGTCCACCACTCCATAACCTCAAATCCATAATAAAGATCAACAAAGGCACACATCCTTGTATCCCTTCCAACATTTACCCTCCATTATTCCTTCCATTAACTCTTCAAACTATCTACCCTCATGCACCCATTCCATTGCTATTGGAAGAAATTTGGATGCCAAAGCTAAAATTCATAAAAGCCAAAATCCACAAAAAAAACAAAAAAAAAATAAAGGATCAACATGTCACATCTAAAAGACATGTTCAAGAAAATAAAAATATGATCCACAAGAAAGAAAATTCAAAAGGCCACAAAGGCCCAAAAAAAAAATCAAAAAAAAATCATGTGGATTCCCAAGCTACTTATTGAAGCAATGCATCTCAAGGAAAAATCAAAGTTGCCATCCAACCTTGCTAATCCAAAGCTTCTTCCCTTCATAAATCCATTTTATCCTCCATTTAAAAATCCCACATATCTCAAATTCATTTTGGATCCTAAAATACCTCACTCCACTATCCTAAATCCATC
>MU223640.1:273338-289708 GCA_018584345.1 Thuja plicata
TATATATATAACTAGGAAACATTATGGATTTCATTTTTAAATTTTGAATTGTAAAATCTAAACAATAAATCATATATCACATGTATTTAAATTAAACACGTGCATACTTTTGATCTCCCAAAATAATCTGTGTGGTACCACTTGACTCATTCTTTGATGATGTTTCAGCCTTGTTTGGTGCAAAATGTGTCTTACACCAGTCAATGCCATGTGCATCTTTTATACAAACACCCTAATAATTCATTTGATACTTTCGTAGAGCATGTTTGATGCAAGCTCCAACACCATCATGTTCACCTTTTCCATGTACAGTCTCAAAGAAACTCCACACATGTGGTATGTTCTCATTATCATGATATCTACATAGTGTATAAAATGGTCTAGATGATTTGAATTGTGTTTCACATCCATTTGACCAAACATAATGTTTATCAATTTTTATGCCCCTTTCTTTCAAATTTGCAAAACAATTCTTGAAGCATGTTTCTACATAATGAATATTGTGCTCTTTATCATCACTTATATAAAAGTGATATTATTTCTTTATGATATATTCTTCAAATTCTCTCTGAACACCATCCAACTCTAATTGTGCATGTCTATAGCGCACATGTACCATAATAGTAATATGCTCTGAAAAATAGTATTTTGATTGAAAGGCCTTTTTATGAATAAAGGAATATTTTTTTGTAAAATCAACAACAGATAGAATAGTTCCATCTGGAAAATTATCTCTTAGTGTCTAGAATTATTGTGCTTGCCACTTTGTAAAAAAAGCATGATGGAAGTAGGGATGAATCAATTTTTTAAGTTTCTCCATAAATTCTCCAACAGTTATGTCCTCTTCAACACATTCTAACCTTTTGGATTCTCTCCAAAATTTTGTTTCATTCCTTGCATATTTGTAAATCTTTATTTTTATCATCTCTATCACATCAATATCTACATCTTTGAAAGGGAAAAGAGTCAAATCAACACATGTTTATTGGAATAATGGAAGGGTGTGTACTAAGAGGGGAGGGGTGAATCAGTACCCTTAAAAATTTTATCACTTAACCTTAGTAATCATAGCTTGCATTACCGACCATTGTTGCTTTACTACCTCATGCATGTAATATCGTAGCATAAATGTAAATGCATGTAAACTAACATAGAAACATTCATGAAACTTAGTTACACGTGACACAAGAATTGATAATGAAGAAAACCCCTATTATAAGGTAAAAACTACGATGGGGATGAAACCGACAAAGCTTCACTATCTACAGAATGGAAGGTGCTGGTTAAGGCTACAAGTTGTGATCAATTCTGTTGATCTTACCCTGTTAGGAGTAACATGTCAGGCTTGAAGTCTACTCTATTAAGATATTTTAGCAACACAATGTATGTGTGCACTTGGTTAAGAGATTTACAATAAGACTGTTAAGTCCACCTTCTTGAAGGATTTCTTCTATTTTTCTACAATTGTTAGAGAGTAGACAAAAATACTTATGACCTGATAGCTTGCAATCTTGAATTTCTGAATACAGATCCATTAAGTTCACAATATATATGTATCACCTATTGTGATGGATAATAACTTTGTTCTACTCGGTAGCCTTGAATCTAGTTCTTCATAATTGAATTCTTCTTTATCTATCCTTGTGCATGAAAATATTTGTCTGATCCATAGATTTCCTTCTACAGATACAATCATCATGTTCTTGGTTGATTACACATCTATATATACAATGTATTGACCTAATTAGGTTTCATGCTTTTCTTGATAACTCTAATGATCAAAGGTTTACAACTTGGCCTTGATCTCTTAGTTTGCATGTATACAACCAGTTAAACTGATTGAATCCATTACTTATGCTTTAATTGATCCTCAAGAAACAATTTTCTTACTAAGCATAAAGCTATTTTTAAGACTAAAGTGCTTTAGCTAACGTGTATCTCAGATCTGCTTTTCTTGAGAATAAATCTGTCTCTCGGTAGACTGGTGCTCGGTATACTTTGTAGACTATGCTCGGTTTACTATGTAGACATTCTATGCCTAGTTTACTATGTGGACATTCTGTGCTTGGTTTACTCTGTGAACTGTCTTCCTTGGGTTACAATGTAAACTGTCTATCAGTGTACTATATCAGTGTACACTATGACCGACGGTCCAAAATTGTTTCCTTGTATACTAATGCCAAATTCTGATCCCTTAAGGATAATTAATCTCCCCCTTTGGCATTAGTATCAAAAACTGATATGTACAGTGTATACATTTCAATGAATCCCCCTATGTGCATGGCTTGGTACAATGTATGTACATGTTTTCCTTGGTACATTTTCCCCTTTTTGGTACATTTTCCCTCTTTGTACATTCATTTTCCCCCTTTTTTGAAATTAATGACAAAGATGTAGTACTTACAGCTTGTCCAATATGTGTGAATGGGATTTTTGTATGGCTTCCATTAGCTTGTCCCATTTCTCCTTGAGGTGTTTGAGGGTCATGTGATCCAAAGTTATTCTGGCATGCATGTCATAGATATTGTTTGTGACTGACATATCTGGGGTGGCAATTAGAGTCTTTCCCAAATTTATGTGTTGTAGTAGCAATGTGAGATTCGGTAGTAACATAGCTTGGAGCTTGGTTACTTCATCTCTAATTTTTCTTTCTTCCTTTTGAATTTCAAGCCTCAACCATTTTGATTTTACAATTTTCTCATAATGCAGTTTGAATGCATTTGGATCGGTTGACAAACTTTGTGCACTAGCTTTCAGATCTTTATTTATTTTAGCAACCTTTTCACTATGCTCGATAGTGAATTTCTCTAGTATGCACAAATTTTGAAATAAGTTAACTACTTCTGATATTATTGGTTCTAGTGTAGTTACTAGCCCATAAAATTTTACCTTGTTCTCTGCCACTTCCTGGCTGATTTTCTTGGTTAGCTTGTAGTGACACTTCTTTTCTACACATTCTTCAATGACCTTGTTGGCTTCTACATTCTATGATATTATGGCATCGGTCAGAACTGCTAGTTGATCAAGGATTGGTGCATTTTTATCAATTTGTGTGTCATGAACTATTTTCAAGAGGATTTCCTTTGTAGTATCAAGACTTGTGAATTTTTGTGCTCCTTCTTGAGCTTGTGCTATATTGCCTTCCTTTTGAAAATTTCTCCATACTTTTTTAGTGACTCGGGATCTAGTGTTCTTAGATCATAGTCAAGTATGTCAATGATCTCATCAAGTGTTACTAGTGCTTTGTTCTTCTTATTCTTTTTCTTCTTAGAATGGTGCTGGAAGTAGGGGAATGAAGGATTATAGCAAGATCCTTCTCTTTCTCTGTTGATTTTGGTGATTTCCTAGGAGGTGTCGTGCCTTTGGTATGCTACTTGGTATGAACCTGTTGGTTGGTTGTAGATGTCTCTACATCAACCTTGTCTTTATATGTAGCCTTGTTTGCCTCTTCAATGCTCTTGGAAGTGACATCACTTGTTTTGTCCTCTCCACTTGTATCTTTTTGCTCCTAATTTGTATCTTTTTGCTTCCCTTTTTCATCACCTTTCTCCTCTAGTATGTTTCCATCAGCCTCTGGTGGTGTCTATTGTGATTCAGTAATCACATTGATTGCTTGAATCAAGTAGGGCAGTTCACCTGGTATAATTTCATGTGCAACATCTGTAGTGTCCTTTTCATTTGTAGGCTTGGTGGTAGTAGTCACTTCTTCATCTTCCTTGGCTTTGTCAGTAGGATCACCTTCAGTGACATCTTGTATTGTTATGTCTGGTGTTTCTCCTAGTGATTGCAATATCTAAGGTATATCATCCATGGCCTTACTTGCCTCTGTTGTCAAATCAATCAGATTGACATCCTCGATGTCATTGATGAAAATATGTTTGGGGCTCAGTGTGGCCTCCTTCTCCTCTGTGTAAGCAGTCTAGGTTATAGCTAATATCTGCTCACGGGTGGATTAAAGATTTGGGTCCAAATCTTATTGTTGTCCTTTTCAATATCTTCGATCTTGTTCTCCAATACCTTCTAAGATTTGGTTTTTGTCAAAAATTTATATGCATGATCCTGCATTGTTGATTCAATTTATTCAACTATTGACTCGGGCATGTAATTCACTAAGATTTTTTCTCTCATTTGTTTTTCCATATGCAATGCATATGGCCACCTGGCTGATATCTTGTCATTTATCTCTTGTGGAATATGACTTTTGAATTGTAGAGGTACATACTTGTATGCTACCATCATTTTAATGGTAGCTTCCTATAATTTATTCTGGTCCTCGGTAGACAGATGTACCCATTGTCTAATCTTATTATTTGATATACTACATGTATTGATGATTGACTGTGCAATTTCATCAATTGTCTTTGGAATTTTGGCCTTTTCTGCCTAAATTCTCTATTCTCTTTCATCCTTTTCTATATCATTTGTGTCTTCTCTTCCTCTTAGATATATCCTTCTCTATTTTGGCTCTGATTTCCCAGTTGAGGATGTATTCTTTCTTTTCATATAAGTTCTCACAATTCCTTTCTTCAAGGGTGGTGAATCTACCTCTTTTGTTGTCTTCCTCCGTGTTCTTGATGCAGCTGTCACTTTAGTAACCTTTGTTTTCTTGATAGGTGGTGCATTTGATTCAATAGACTTTGAGTCCCTTATCTCTTTAGCTTCACCGATGGGTGACTGATCCTCGGTGATATCAACTGATTTTTGTTGTAAGTCTTCATCATTTACTGACAGTTTCTTTTGAGGAGGGTTTCAATACCTGTTGTGGCTTGATCAATGTCAATTTCATATTCTAGTGATGGTAACCATGTTGTTCTCAATTGTGCAGGTTTGATGAGTGTTGAGTCGGTGTCAACTGTGAAACATATCTCATCTTTCTATTTTTCCACTAGTTGAGTAGGGATTCTCATCCTCTTCTCCATCCTAGTCTTGAATGTGGAAAAGTAGCCATCCATTAAAGGTATGAAATTGTCCCCTAGTAACTTAATGAATTCACCAATCTGTGCAGTGATTGGTCGATCTATGTCCCAGGTGACAACACCGAATGAAGGAAAGAAGTACTGTAAATAGATGAATGTGAACATGAGGAGGGAACCAAAATTACATGTGTTAGATCTGGCTTATCTAATTTTTCTCATATTCTCTTCTAGTTGCTTCAGTAGTAGTTTGGATATGTCTATTTGCAGTCCCTTATTCACAATTTTATATGCAGTGTCAACTACTCCACATGCTATGTTGTTCATTCTACTAGATTGGAATATCTTGTACCCAAGTATACATGCACCAAATTTCATCTTGAGTTTGGTGATTGTATTGAGTTTCAACCCCCTGTCATCCCATTCAGGTCCTGTTAACTTGTCGATCTCGGGGCGTGAATGATGCTTTAGGGATTTTGCCTTCTCAGTGATGGGATAATCGGTCACTACATGAATCACATCTTTTGTGATCATTTGGGGTTCATCTAGACACATTTTCCCATCATGTACTCAGTTGAGTACTATCTGTATCCACTCAATTTTGAACTCTTTCAGGAATAGTAGGGCATTGGTTAACCCTTTCACTTCTATGTTCTTATACTCATCCCATAGGTTTCCATCCTTACATAGCTTCTAGTAAGCTTCCTGAATCTCAAGGTCTCTAATCTCTGCAACCTTGCAGTGAATGTATGCACAGATATATTCAACCAGCAAAACCCTAGGAGGAATACTTGAAAATGCTCACTTGTCGTCGGGTTGAGCAGCAACCTCAGGGCAGAACTTGTAGTTTGGTTCTTCGCATGCTGAGTTCTTTATCAAGGTTATATTTTTGTCCTTTTTGTTCTTGTTATTTGTGACCCATGATATGATTTCCATTGTTTGACAAGTTAGGGCTTCTCCGTAAATAAATAGTTAGCTTGGTGAGTCTAGATACTCACTTGATCTTTGTTGTGGATGCTCAAAATCTGTCAAAGTGGCTTTGAATCTATTTTCGGTGGCTCTGCAATCTTGTCACTTCTTAATCGCTTTTTTTTCTCTGCTCTTTCTCTTTATTGCTAGGTGAATGAAATGAGATTTTTTCAACCTTTTATAGACAATGTACCCTAAGTGATGCATTAAATGCTTCACCTACTTCTCCATCGACAAAAAGGTGATACTCAATCAACACACAAAATTATTTAGCTCGGTGAGTATTCAATACTCAGTATAAGGTGTCAACTTGGTTGTCTCCCACATGTTTACCAACGATGCTTGATGTATATTGTTAACTTGGTTATCTTTCATATGTTTACCGACGTGAAATTTATCCTTGGTTCATATTAACTAACCAAACTAGATTCAGATTAATATAACAAGTAATACCATAGTGCATCTTCATTCATGCTAATTTTTCTTTTTCTCAATGAATATAGGAACTAATGTAAAATATAGCCTTTTAGAGTGCAGTTCCATACTTTTTTTGCTTAGGTGGGGGTGGTGAAATCACCAGACCCATTGGATGAGGTGTCACCTCCTGTGGTGCTTGGTCCAGCATCATCTTTTCTTGAAGCTTTCCTCCACATTTGATTTCTCATTCTCCTGATATCTTCAATATTGTTTCCATTTACAAAAGTTCTTGACTCTGTCACTCAGTCTCTATAGTCCTTGCTTAGGTGACTGACCTTATGACAGTGTAAGCATGCCATTCCAGAGTTAGTCTAGTTCCTTGATCTTCGTATCCATTTCCTCATGCAGTTTTCATCTATGTGTCCATATCCACCACATGTTGTGCAATTTACCCATGTGTTGTAATCCCAAACATATGAGTTACTGACTGTTCTCGATTTATAAGCATTTTCTTGCTCTTTAGGTTTACATACTTGCTTTTTCTTTTTCCTGCATTCATGAGATGTGTGGTCATGCATTTTGCAAGTAGGGAAATATTTCTCCATTTAGGATTCATTCTTTGGTTTTTTCACCTTAGATTTGCATTCATGTGCTTTGTGTCCATGCTTTTTATACTTATAACAATTGCCTATGAATGTGAAGTAGATTTAGGAATACCTTTAGCCTTGCTCTTGCGGATATTTGATGTGTTGCCTGGTTTTCCACAGTGATTACATGAACGCTTCTTTTCTCTTGGATTTGTGTAGACATATCTTTGATCAGCTTGGTTTGATTATTCTTCATGCTTGGTATATCCTAAACCGGTATTGTTGTTGAGTCTTCTTTGTCCATTTATAAATTCATCCATTCTTTTTGTGTTGTCTTCAACTTTCCTGATCATATCGTTATGTTGTTGCTAAATATTTGCTTCATTCTTCAGTTTCTCATTCTCTTATTTTAGTTCACCAATAGCTTCCAATTTCACATTAAGCTCTATGTTCACTCAGTTGCCCTCATGACTCATAAGAGCTATTTGATTGGTGATTTCAATGTGATTTTTAGTAAGTCTCTGTATCTTAGATTCTTTCTCTTACAATTTCTTAGTAATATTTCTCATGTCATCAACAACTAAAGTTCTTTCTTGTTCAGCTTGTCTTGTATTATTCATTACATCAATCATTCTTATCATCTATGTCTCTTGACCGATCTATAGTACCTTTACTTGTTCAGTCAGATGTTGATTGATTTCATTTATACTTGCAATGCTTCCTTCAGATGTGTTAGATGTATTACCAGATCCAAATCCTGATGAATCAAATAAATTAGGTATCTCTTCTTCATGATATTCAATTTCATTGTAGAGAGATGCCATGAATTTTCTCTCATCCAATAACTCTATCATTTTTATTCTTGCTTCTTTTTATTTATCAAAGAAAATATGTATCTGCAACTTCTGATTCATATTTTTATTAAGCTTATACATTTCCATTGTATGATCTTTTCTCTCAAGTGATTAGACTTTTCCAAATAAGAGATCTAGCTTTGATACCTATTGTTGGAATAATGGAAAGGTGTGTACTGAGAGGGGAGGGGTGAATCAGTACCCTTAAAACTTTTATCACTTAACCTTCATAATCATAGCTTGCATTACCGACCATTGTTGCTTTACTACCTCATGCATGTAATATCATAGCATAAATGTAAATGCATGTAAACTAACATAGAAACATTCATGAAACTTAGTTACACATGACACAAGAATTGATAATGCAGAAAACCCCTGTTAGAAGGTAAAAAATGTGGTGGGGATGAAACCCACAAAGCTTCACTATCTACAGAATGGAAGGTGTCGGTTAAGGCTAAAAGTTGTGATCACTTTTGATGATCTTACCCTGCTAGGAGTAACACGTCAGACTTTTTAAGTCTACTCGGTTAAGAGATTTTAGTAACACAATGTATGTGTGCACTCAGTTACAAGATTTACAATAAGACTACTAAGTCCACCTTCTTGAAGGATTTCTTCTATTTTCTACAATTGTTAGAGAGTCAAAAAAAATACTTATGACCTGATAGCTTGCAATATTGAATTATTGAATACAGATCCATTAAGTTCACAAGATATATGTATCACCTATTGTGATGGATAATACCTCTATTTTGCTTGGTAGCCTTGAATCTAGTTCTTCATAACTGAATTCTTCTTTATATGTCCTTGTGCATGAAAACCTCTATCTAATCCATAGATGTCCTTCTGCAACTACAATCATCATGTTCCTGATTGATTACACATCTATATATACAATGTATTGACCTAATTAGGTTTCACGCTTTTCTTGATAACTCTAATGATCAAAGGTTTACAACTTGACCTTGATCTCCTAGTTTGCATGTATACAACTAGTTAAACTGATTAAATCCATTACTTATCCTTTACTTGATCCTCAGGAAGCGGTTTTCTAGCTAAGTGTAAAGCTATTTTTAAGACTAAAGTGCTTTAGTATATGTGTATCTCAGATCCACTTTTGTTAGGATAAAACTATCTCTCGGTAGACTGGTGCTCAATATACTCTGTAGACTGTGCTTGGTTTACTCTATAGACATTCTGTGCTTAGTTTACTCTATGGACATTCTGTACTTGGTTTACTTTGTGAACTGTCTTCCTTGGGTTACACTATAAACTGTCTATCAGTGTACTTTGTCGGTGTACACTATGACCGACGGTCCAAAACTATTTCCTTGTATACTAATGACAACTTTTTATCCTTTAAGGATTATCATTTTCACTGTTCCTTTTATGAAATTTATTTGACCAACTAAATCATCTCTTTTGTCACATGAAATGGATGAGATGAACTCACTTCATCTACTAGGAGGAGCATTTTCAAAACCATAAGTGTCTTCTACAAAATTTTAGAAAACCTGATAGTGGAGATCAAATTCAATATGATAATGACAACAAGTTTCAAACACTTTGTTTGTCCTCGCATAATATGGCTTCAATCTTTCAAACAATGTTTTCCTAATCTTTATATTAGGATTTGAACTACAAAATGACACATACATTTCATGTTGTGTTGTGTCCAACCAATTTTTTTTATGATGTTCATATTCATTAGCTCTAACCTTGTGTCTGATAACATCTCTACTATTTGATGAAGGATGAGTATTATCATTCCAAAATAATGTGATCAAATTCTTGATTCCCTCATCAATCCTATCAGAACAAGGAGCTCTATACATGAGTTCCCAATTACCTTCCAAGGTGATATCATCTAAAAGAATTCTCTTCTTAACATATCTTGATATTGTTTTCCTATTGAAACCAATCTGAGATGAAACTGAAGATATTTGTTTGTTTCAGGGAACATTGTTACCTAAAATGGATGTCGACATCACTCTTCTTGAAATGACCTTCTCTTTAGATCAATATCACTTCCCTACAAAGCTCAAACCTTTCCTAACATTTTCAATAATATCACTTTGCTTGTTATAACTTTTTATCTTTTTTGATGTTGTGTCTACACCCAACAATTATAATGGCCCTTGCAACTTTTTTGTATAAGTACAACTGAAAGAAATTGGGCATGTTCAAGTGTTTCAAGATTATGATATTTAGCCATTATTTCCCTTTCTATCTTATTCATTTACCTATTTTTAGAGAGACTTAAGGGTTGAACATCAACAAGTTATCTCAATTTCTCCACATCCATTGTAAGTAAATGAACTAGTTTTCTATAATAAATATTTTCCTTTAAATTTTGAGCTAGATTTAAATGTCCATCCATACTCGTTAGAGAAAGTGATCCCGACCCTTCTCAAACTTCCATTGGTTGAGATTCCATATGAAGTGATCTTGACCCTAATCCAACATCCATTTCTTTCATTGCTTGAGCTTCTCCTTCATCTTGTACTTACTGGTTGCGAGCTACATGCAGAAAAACAAATTGAATTAGAACAAATTAGAGAAATTTGAAAATATAGAGATATGAAACTTGTGCATGTGAAATTGGAAATGCATACCTTCTTTATTTATATAATAATATTCCAATGAAGATTCACAAGTTTTTGTTCTCTATCAGGTGACCTTTTTCTTGCAGATTTAGTGATCCTTCCCTTGTTTCCCATCTCTTTTTTTTCAAAAAAAATCATCTTTGGAAAAAGTACTAGATGCAAAAAACTTGCAAAGATTAGATTCACTATGCTTCTATTAGGAAACAACAAATTAAATGGATGGTTTGTGTTTTAAAAGAAAAAAGAAAAAAAAAAGCACTTTTATTTATACCAAAATCAAAAAATGTGACCCAAAAAAACTCGTCCAACCTAGTTCGCGAAAACACCCCTTGGAAAATATCCGGTGGTGTGTTTCCCGCCGGAATTTTAGTTGGACTCAATTTTTTATTTTTGGTTAGGCAAGAAGACTCCACTTACCTAATGCTTGTCCAGAGACACATAACTTTTGTCAAAACAAACAAAATTTATACTTTCTCTAGAAAGGTAAAGACACATTACCAACATTACTTTGGGTTTTTTTTTTTCCTCTATAAGTTGTGGCTTTGGAACTAAATGATTTCCTATATTAATATACATATTTAACTCTACCTTTTTTTTGTCACATAGAAAAAAGAAAGTTAGCTTTTAGATACAACTGACTTGAGTTAAATATTTTATCATCATCCCTCAGTAACCCTTTGTAGCTTGTGGTAATATATAAAATATTTGTAAATTAATAAGTTATTTAATAAACCAACATATCCATATTATTTTCCATATTAACAATCTAACTCTAGACAAATAAAACAAAGAACCCATGGAGTATGCAAACCGACTCTATTTATTTAATATGAATGGTGTAGCTTTTTTATGTGTAGCATATTACTTTTATTTTTATTTTTTATTGATCAAAGCTTAGTACAAGAAAAAATAGTAGTTCAAAGGGAACTACAAAGAAGAAGATAAAATAAAGAGATTACATAACAATAAGCCTAGTATCATTAGCTAAACATATCATATACATGGAGCTAAAGAGCTCAGAAAAAAACCTATACAAGAAGCTAAAAGAGAATATGACACTTGAACAAAATTGAAACATGCAACTTTAAGAGCTTATGAAGCTATCTAGAAAATCTAACATCTCCATCACGCAATTGCAAATATTGGCATTTGATTTCTTCTATCATCTTACAACATGGAACCTCCTTCAAGTGAGAGCACAAAGAAGCAAATTGTAATAAGATGTCATAGTAAAACTATAGCATTTCAACTTCGTGATGAGTAATGTGATTAGAAAAAAATAGTTGAACATCTAATATTCTAAATATTCATCAAAATAGTGTCTTATTCAATCAACAATCACATTCGTATGGATCTCAATTCCCAAAATATCTTCTTTCCAACCCCAAAAAAGAGGAAAAATATCAGGAAAATGAACAAAAATAACATTCAATTTTTTCCTAGTCCATGAGCAACTCCATAAAATGTGTTTAATAGTTTCAAAACACTATTGGCAAAAAGGGAACTTTGGCAAAGAAATCTTCATAAATTTTAATCTATCCCCAGTGGGCAGCTTATAGTGAAATATTTTCCAACTCTAGACTTGACCATTCCTTCCTCCAAATTTGAGAACTTAAATCCCTCCACTTCTTTTCTTTCAACTTACAACCCCATTTGACATTATGTATAGGATTCAATTTCAAGCTTGGAAGATGATTTAAGAAAATCTTCTTCAAAGGGAAACATAAAAAGAAGTTTTTCCAAACCAAAACTAGTCTTTAAAGATATTACACGGAAGAGGAGTATAGAGTTTCATTATGAGATCTATAGCCACTAACAATTTCATGAATGTGATAAAACCTTTAGATATGTTACTTAACAAGAAGAAGCTTTTGGAGATTTGTCACTCAACTTTGTCCAGTGAATTAAAGTCCCAAATATCATTGAACTGTTGCACACTTTTTTAAATAAATAATGAGCTTGTTTGGGGAAATAGATAGCGAGTGGTTGATTGTGATATTGAACAAGTTTGTTCCACCAAATAAAGGAAATCACAAAACCGAATCCATGTTATAGAGATTATCTCCATTTTAAAAAATTACAAACTTGTTGCCAAGCCTTCTAAATGGATTGCAATGGAAATGAAGCTCTTAAAAAAAAGAAGGAAGCCATCAAAATCTTATCAAAACTCCCCACACTTTCCCATTATTTATTCATAGCCACAAGAGAAATATGATGCCAAACCAAAAGTTTCCTAGGCTCATCACTAGTTACAACTCTTATGTAATGCCCCGCCAGGGAACCTAGGAGAACTTAACCTAAACATGACACTAAATTGATGGAATAATTTTTTTTTTATGTTTACAAACAATACTAATAATAATGTGAAAGAAATACAATGATGTACATGACATACATGAAACACAACTCATAGATTAACATTCCTCTAGGGTTCCTTATGTAGAATTACTTAAACAAACTAATCTACGATTAACAAATATAAGAACTAACATAAAGGTTACATAATCTGAAACCAATTACATACATCTCATAATAAATGATTACATATACATCTGATACCATAAGGTATACTACCTAAACAACATCCATTGCACAAATCTCAGGGTATGTAATAATACATAATAAACAATATAATACATCCTCCAAGGATGATAACCAATATATACATACGGTACAAATACACAACTCAAGTAATTGATCAAGTCTCCAAAAGACTAGGAAGATGAAATTGTAACAAGGAACATCCAAGCATGAAGAAGAATCTGTCAAAATCTCAATGGTAATAAGAATCATTACCACCCGACCACATGGAACCAAAGGTCCACTCCCACTGTCCTTAGGAGATAGTAACAGGCCCATCACACGGGGTATACAATAAGAATACAAACAAGGTATACATGACCTCATACTCAAATGCATAGGAAGATCCTAGAAGCAATCTAAACCATAACAAGGAACACTAAACAACACCAGAGGTACTGACACACGTAGGATAACCTAAGCTGTATATAGGAAGGTGTCATCATGTATGTCACATCCTTGAGTTAAGTCCTAGCAATCCCTTAATGCATTCCATCACCTAAGTGACTATACATGGCATCAATGACCTCTCAAACTGACAAGGCCACTAACTGTTATTATAATATTTATTATTTACTAAACTATATTTATGAGTTAATTTATTTTAAAATAAGTTTCAAAAAACTCATTAATTAAACATTTAAATAATAGAATAATATATTATTTTAACTTAAATAATATATCACCACATTACTTAAACATTTAAAGAAAATAAAACTTATGACAATTTTTTTTTTAAAGTCTCATAAAAATCCGATAATGGACTTGGCAATCGGATTCCAATGGAAACTTAAAAACAACACATAAGTTTTAACCTAAAGCCAAAAGACAAGAAAAAAAAACTCATCATTTGCATTTGTCAACCCTGGGAGAAAGCGTGAGCTGTTTGAAGGGTTTTGAAACCCTAAGGAAACGCCAAGGAATTCAGAAAAATCCCTGCCGTTGCTGCCATGTCTGTTGTACTCTGCTTGCAGTGGGAGATCCTTGCTGTTGCCGCCATGTCTGTTGAGTAAGAAGAAAAGCTCACGCCTCTTTTGTTGCATTAAAAAAAAATGCATTTGATGATATTTGGGTGTATTTATATTTCATTCTCTTTCTCAGCGCTTTTCTAGTTTTAAAAGTGAATCCAATGAGGATAACAGTTTCTCCTTCCATGCATTCCAAAGAAACATCATTGTTGTTGATGAGACTGTATTTTCCAGCAACACTGTCAAATTATCATCACTCTTGTGAAAACTCCTCCTTTGGTCATGCTGAAATGTTTTCACATCAGAATGAAGGTGCACATCAAGAACTTTACGAAGAGAAAGAACTTCAAAATTGACATTTCCAATCTGTCGTGCAAGGGTCAGTTGTTCTGTTAACTTAGAGAGACTTTGAGACATATTCTTCTGCTCTTTCTAGCATGACAGCTTCACATAACAAATCACCTTTAATCTCTGCCACCTCTACAGCCTGTATAAAGTTCCCATTTGTCTCTTTGATTCCCAAAATTTCATCAAAGTAATCTTTCCTCGAAAGAAAAGATCGAATTAAGTCCATTGTAGGAAAGGCTTTCACAAATTTCACCATAGAATTGGTATCTTTTTTCTGATGAAAATGCGTTGTACACATTTTAAGATACTCGGTTTTCATTTTTACAGCTTCACAAGCCTAACATCTTCCACAATTTGTTTTGCAGTTTTCCTTTTTCAAGACTTCAATAAATTCCAAACCAGTCTCAAATAATTTTCCCTTTATGCAGGCATTTATACATTTGGAAACATAGATAGCTCTAGCGTATGCAGCAGCTGCATCGTGCCAACATTTTGCCTCTGCAAAGCAATCTCCTGCATCTTGAAGCCGTGATTCACTGCATTTTTTCTCATATATTCTGCCAGCTTGATTATATTCTCCCATTATAATGAAGCATGTAGCAGCAAAAATTGGCTTCCTTTTCAAAAGCTTCCCAATGTGGAGTCTCAAGCATTTCTGATTTTTGTCCAAACACTTTACATTGCACCGCTCAATGTACCCTGGAGTAAATGTTGCAAAAAACATTTTCTAAGCGATGTCTAAAGGCAGGAAGCTCTTTAAGGGTAAGAACATTCCAGATTTTTAATATTTGAGACACTTCCTCTCCTTGTTCAACATCTGTTGTCCACAATAAATATAATCCTGAGGTTACATATTCATTTATGAGGCTTTTCTTAGCAGAACTAGGATGTTTCCTGGCCTGTTGCCAGCCATTAGCCAATCTCAGTAATATGTTGATTGTATGCTTTCGAACATTTAAATCCTTTAGCTTGGTAAATGATTCTTTAAACTCATTGTTGAATGTAACCTATAGATTCTGAGAATGCAAGCTGAATCCTTGTTGAATCCACAATTATTTCATCTATACTTAATATGTTGATATGTTTTGGCTTCATTGACAAAACTCCTGCAGCAGAAACTCCATTCTTTGCAGCTTTTAGGAAATAGATGGTATAACTGAGAGGAGGAACTGAAGCTTCAAAATATAAGTTAAACAAGGGCCCAGCTTGAACTGATATGTCCTGCGTGTTCTTTCTCATTGTTGTTGATTGGATGAGATAAAAATCCCATGTACTATCTCTGTCACTCGACATTGATGTTTGCTATGTCTTTTTTTTTTCTTGTGGGGTGTTTCTGTTACTGTTTTGTCTACTTCATCTCCTTTTAGGAATTTCAGTATTGGTAGCTGAGAGTATACACCTTGAAAATAAGAACTATCTCTGAAAATTTTATACGTTTCTGCGAATGCAATGACTTACAGCTCGCACATGATGCCCTCTGTAAAATTTTGTGGATTTTCAAACTCATCTTGTACTACATGAGGATTTCAAATAAAACTCCAGGTTTCCGCCTCTGAGTGGTAATCATAAGATTTTTTTTTTATCTGCTATATACTCTGTGATTGTCTTTGCTGGAACAATACATGATTATGAATTGACCACTGAGTTTGTATTTATGTTTGTGTCTTTACTGTTTATTCATCCTTTCCATGGAGATTGTGCAACTTGAAACCTCTCATTTATTCAATAAGGGCTTGAAAGTATCTTGATAACGTCACCATATTTGTAAAATTTTGGCATACCTTCACCTTGCAATCTCCATTAAATTTACACCTTTGTCACTATACTATGGGCATTGTATTTTCTTAGTCTTCAACACTACATGTTGTCCTGGATTTTTCATGCTTGCATTTTGGTCTTGAATGACAACACTGTCATTTACCTGCTACCTTTAGCTGCTATATCACTGCTTTATATTGAATGCCTTCTCAAAAAATGCCTCTATAATTGATAGAATGTTGTCCCCATGCTTTTCAAGATATGTGTCAGTGTTTCAAATTCATGTTAATCACATCTGAAATGTTGTTTAACTACTGCAACATCGCTGCTATTATTAGATTGTTATATCACACTGTTCTTACTTTGG
>MU223641.1:5448-16034 GCA_018584345.1 Thuja plicata
TTTAAAGAAGATTTGTACAGTTGGCAAGAAGATAACTATGAGATAAATCAGGAGTTAAGCTTTAAATCAGATTGGCTGGATTGTTTTTCACACCAAGAATCAAGAATCAAGAAACGGTGAATATCATCTCTAAATAAGAGACAAGCTTAATTCATTTCTGTATCACATGAAGGGGAGTGAATAGAAAGAGGATTCTGAAGAGAAACTGATGAAGGATAAATTCATACAGTCATGATCAATCAAGCTGAAGGAGAGCTAAAGAATTCTATAGACACCGACGAACAGTGAAGCACAACATCATAGAGAAGAAAGAGTGGAGCACAAAGAATTGAATTGATACATTGATCAGAGAGGTAATGTACTTAAATAGATCTGAAAATCTGCAATTCAAAGTTGCATTAGAAACAGGTCATTGTGTTTCAGTTTAACCATCGAAGCATTAAGTCTCTTAACAGAGCAGGACTTAACAATCTTTTATATATTTAGGTACATCCCAAGGAGTGCCAAAAAGGTTGATTCATGAAAGTAGCATTGGACTTGCCAGATACCTATTGACAGTCTAAGAAGGAGGTTGATTCAAGGATGGTAGCAAGATTTGCCTAAAGCCTATTGACAGTCTAAGAAGGAGGCTGATTCAAGGATGGTAGCAAATAGATGCCCGATACTAAGTGACAACCTCTATGTATAAAAACATCTAACAAGGTCACACCTAATAGTGTGTTTGTAACCTTTAATAGGGTTGGCTCCTAGCAGGGCTCACTTCAGAAGAGTGAAAATTTTGGGTACCGGTTCCAGTGGTTTTTCCCTTAACAGGGTTTCCATGTTAAAATCCATGTGTTATGTGTGTATGTTTTATTACTTTAATGTTTTACATTTCACATATGCATTTCTAGATTTATTGGTATACTTTGCATATTTATTGAGTGTCGGTAAATAGTTATACTACTTATTGGTTATCAAGGAGAACAAGGTCAGAAAAGGAAAACCGAGAGACAGTTAAATCATTATTAGTATTTCATGGCATGCATCTTGTAGGGACTTAATAATCTGAGGTATTATTTGATTGGTGGTTATTAATTAAAGGATAAATTGTTGAGGCCACTGATTCACCCCCCCCCTCTCAGTTATTACTAACAGTCTACATGCACTCTCTAACAACTTTGTTTTCAAGCAAACTTCACCAAACTTCTTAACAATTTATTTTTTGACAACATGCATGAAAATGCATGTCCAAAACAACAATTCCAGGGCCTCAAGATTGTCAATGGAATTCTAAAAATTAAATTATACAGAAATTCCAAAACTCCCAAAAGGGCACCACGAGCATGGTTGAACCACACTACCTTACAATGAAACTTTGCAAAACTCTTAATATCTTATCTCAATGACAAACTATGAACTTTGGTAGTGAAAGTAAAGGAAAAAACCTCTAAATTTTCATCAAGGTTACAACAATCTAAGAATGCAATGTTACAAATGTTACCTCAATTCTACTAGCATTCTCCTACAAACTGCTAAACAAATTATGAAATGTGCAACCTTTTTACATGATAGAAAAATCTGAATGAGATTGCACCTTGATGACCCTCAAACTCTCTTCCTCGGTTCACTTTGAAACCATCAAACTCTTATTCTTGAGCCTCCATCTCCATTGGTTTATCAACCTCTAAATAAAAACCACATTCAAATGCATGTTTGGGTGCCAAAGTGCCAAGAAGATAATCCGTCATTGCCAAGTGTCATTTGATCTTCCACTTTCCATGCAAATTTTAAATTGTCAATACTTTCCATAAGCTTCCGAAGAGCCACAAAACATGCCAAAAGGAACTTTCTCATTTTCCACGTCATGAATTGGAAAATACTATTTAATTTATTTATTTTTAGTGATAAAATAAAATAAAAAAATTAATCATATCATGAACATTGCTATTATTTTTGGATCCTTCAGTAAGTCTTGGTTTTCTATTTTGGGATAGGTAGCCTACTATTTTTAAAAAGTGTTTATTTTTAGAAAGGGGACATGACAAACCTCCATTACTCTCATGTCCCTTGTCCACAAATGTTAACTAGTTGATAGGGGGAAAGATATTTTGGAGGAAGATCCCTCTACTAGCTCCCCTACCAAGCTCACTATGACCAAGCACCTAAGACATGTGATAAGAGAGACCATCCTACCTCTCAACCTAGAAACCCATTTAAAGAGGGACCATACTTGATGGCTAGAGGACTCAACCATGTCACACTACTATCTAGGAAGAAATGGATTGTTTAACTGAAAAAATTTGAAAGCTTGTGTGGACTAATTACTTGAAAGCCTCAATATTCACAATAATGTAATGAAATTATTCCTCACCTAGCTCGAAATCACTAGATTGAGAATGTGAGTAATGGAGATGAAGGTTTTCAATGAGACCAAGGAACAACTTGAAACATAAGTGGATGAAGACATATGGTACGAAGTGAAAAAATTATCTATCACCTTTCAAAGTTGGGAGAACTTGGAGTTTAAGTTCCATAACTTGTAGAAGAAGTGGAAAGAATTGAATGAGAACATTTCCTAAATTATCAAATAAAAAAACTTAAGCATTAGCCATTATTTTTTTATGAAATAAGCTTAAAAAATAACTAAGGGAGACCATATAGAAGGGTCCAACTAGGAGAGCCAATGCCAAATCTAGAAAAATGATTGCTATTGAAGGATACCCCCTAAAAAATGACTGTTATTGAAGATGATGGGACCCCTAAAAATTTCTCTGATTAGTCATATTAAATTTCTAAACAAAAGAGTAGGCTACTAGTAGACTCTAAAAACTAGCTAATAACAAATAAATATTTCTCTATAATTATTTTATTATTATTATGCCTTTCTTTTAATATTAAATAAAGTTAATTCCATATCTCATGATACTTAATGACTATCATATCTTTTTAAAAGAGTGAATCCTTTTGAAACCCATTTTTAAGTTTATTCAAAAAAGAAGAGAAAAGAAGAAAGAAAATGTGGAGTGTAAATCAACTATGAGCTTTGGTAGTGAAAGTAAAGGGAAAAAACCCTCTAAATTATCATCAAAGCTACAACAATCTAAGAATGCAATGTTGCAAATATTACCTCAATTCTACTAACATTCTCCTACAAAATGCTAAACAAATTATGAAATGTGGAACCTTTTTGCATGATAGAAAACTCTAAATGTGATTGCACCTTGATGCCCCTCAAACTCTCTTCCTTGGTTCACTTTGAAACCATCAAACTCCTATTCTGGAACCTCCATCCCCATTGGCTTATCAACCTCTAAATGAAAACCACATTCAAATGCAAGTTTGGGTGCCAAAATGCCAAGAAGATAAATTTTTATTGCCAAGTGTCATTCAAGATCTTCCACTTTCCATGCAAAATGTCAATTGTCAAGACTTGACATAAGCTTTCGAAGAGCCACAAAACATGCCAAAAGGAACTTTCTCATTTCCCACGTCATGAATTGGAAAATATTATTTAATTTATTTATTTTTAGTAATAAAATATAATTTTTTAATCATATCACGAACATTACTATTATTTTTGGATCCTTCAATAAGTCTTGGTTTGCTATTTTGGGATATGTAGCTTACTATTTTTAAAAAGTGGTTATTTTTAGAAAGGGGACATGACAAATCTCCATTCATGTCATGTCCCTTGTCCACAAATGTCAACTAGTTGATAGGGGGAAATCTATTTTGGAGGAAGACCCCTCTACTAGCTCCCCTACCAAGCTCAATATGACCAAGCACCTAAGACATATGATAAGAGAGACCATCCTACCCCTCAATCTAGAAACCCATTTAAAGAGGGACCATACTTGATGGCTATAGGACTCAACCATGTCACACTACTATCTAGGAAGAAATGGACTGTTTAACTGCAAAAAATTGAAAGCTTGTATGGACAAATTACTTGAAAGCCTCAATTTCACAATAATGTAATGAAATTATTCCTCACCTTGCTCGAAATCACCCTACTGAGAATGTGAGTAATGGAGATGAAGGTTTTCAATGAGGCCAAGGAGAAACTTAAAACACAAGTGGATGAAGACATATGGTACAAAGTGAAAAAATTATCTATCACCTTTCGAAGTCGGGAGAACTTGGAGTTTAAGCTCCATAACTTGTAGAAGAACTGGAAAGAATTGAATGAGAACATTTCCCAAATTATCAAATAAAAAAAACTTAAGTATTAGTCATTATTTTTGACGAAATAAGCTTAAAAATAACTACGGGAGACTATATAGAAGGGTCCAACTAGAAGAGCCAAGGCCAAATCTAGCAAAATGATTGCTATTGAAAGATACCCCCTAAAAAATAACTGCTATTGAAAAGGACCCCTAAAAATTTGTCTATTAATCATATTAAACTTCTAAACAAAAAAGTGGGCTACTAATAGATTCTAAAAACTAGCTAATAACAAATAAATATTTCTCTACAATTATTTTATTATTATATTTTTTTAATATTAAACAAAGCTAAATCCATATCTCATGATACTTAATGACTATCATATCTTTTTAAAAGAGTGAATCCTTTTGAAACGCATTTTTAACTTTATTAAAAAAAGGAGAGAAAAGAAGAAAGAAAAAGTGTAGTGTAAATCATCTCTCAATTTTTAAGGTTTTGTGCCCATTCCCAATCCCGACAAACTTACTTAAATTACATTAAAAGAGACTATGTAAGAGTGTTCTATGGGACAAGTTTCGAGCTAGGGCCCCCATTTTCAAAGATTCTATCTTTAAGAAACGAGAACCCTTCTTATCCATAAATCCAAGAGATAAGGACTCTTGTTTTGATAAAACAGTTCAAAAGTCATTAATTTTCTTGTCTCTTTGAAATAAAAGAAATGATGCCAGCAAGAGGAATAAATCAAGAACACAATGTGCAGCCAATTGAAGCTTTTTATTTATACCATTAAATGCCTTGTGACGCTGTGCCACATGAGCATTTCACCCACATTCTGAACACCACTTGGCATCTTCCCCATGACAATCCAGCAAGGACAATGCCTTCTCACCTCATAAAAGAATATTGTCCTTCACCAAATCTGATCCATTCTTTTGGCAGAACAATCCAAATACTGGGTACCAATGAGACAAGATCTTCAAGTCTGATCAATAGAACCTTTGCTTGTACCTAGCAAAGGCTCTTCAATGTCTATACATTTAGAGTTCACCTTAGATTGAACTTCCTCAATGTGGTTGGCCCCTAGTACCTCCTTTCCCTTAGCTTTCACCTTTATCTCTTCCATGTCGTGTCCCTTTCCCCATAGCAGACAATACAAGCCGCCCACAATGAGCACTGCCCCACCCACACTGCAGAGGAATCCATGCATATAACAAACATCATTCAAATGGTTTCATGGTTTTGTCAACATGTTAGTATAGATATCTTAAATACATCTATCTAAAGGCGGTTTCATGGTTTTATCAACATGTTAGTATAGATATCTTAAATACATCTATCTAAAGACACTGAAAGAAATGATTTTTGATATGTCTACACTTAAATTGTTATTGAGAGTAAATAGACAATTTAAGAAGGATAACTTTTAGATAGATGCATTGTGTGCGTATTACTATGTCAGAAAGTCTTCAGTTCAATCAAGCCATAACCTAATAGGTAGTGCTCCAAGCAAGTTTATAACATACAAACCTTCCCACATGAAGACTTTCATGGAGAACTATGGCTCCAAGCAGTGCAACAATTACTGTCACCAGAGGATTGAACATTGACATAAAGACAGGGCCTTTCTTGTGAATGACCCAAGTGGACAAATAGAATGTTATTCCTGAGCATACAATCCCCTGCAAGAAAAAATGTTGCTTGTGTTTGACAACTGTTCTGATCAAGAGCACACCATATATATCTACTAGATGAATGTAACTAAATTGTACACAACGCTATTATAGGGAAAGCAGGAATTTTATCTTTTCATTTTACATGGACTTACAGTGTAAGTTACACTGAGGAGTTCAAGATTCCATTCTACTTTCCAAACTGCAGGATCATGCTCAAAGATGAGTGCGGCAATGGTGGACTGTATTGTTGCCAGAAAACACATTAATGCTGTGATTGTCATTTGTGCTGGATAGAGCCTTGCAGTCTCTGCCTGAAGCTCAGTCAAAAAAACATTGTAAAAAATAGCATTTTAGTCAACTGGTAAGTACTATGGGACACCCAATTTAAGGAAATTGTAAAGCAGACCGAATGATATTAGGTGACAAGATTTGAATTTAAGGCCAGATTCCAAAAAAGTGAAAGTATATACGAGAATAGCTATGAATAAAGTTTAGTATCATTACTTGCATGATAATCCATGAGGACCAAAGAAAACAGCTCCCTAGAAGAAGCAGAGGGCCAACTTTCATATTCTCTGATACAAGATATGGGGTTTGAAATAAGCTATTCCATCCAAGGTGGGTCGAAGAAAACAAACTGGACACTGGAGGCCCTTTGTACAGTGTCATGATGGTTGCACCACAGAAGCTGATGAGGGTTCCTATAATTTTCGCTTGCCCTCCCATGGAAGTAATGTTGAGAGCTTCCAGCCTGGAGAAAGGTGAGAGAGTTAGGCTTGAATTGGATCATGACATTCCTATCAGGATTCAACTGTGTGGTTATCGAGTCAAATTTATTAATCTATGTTTCATAATTAGTGGTTCATAAGAACCCATCTTTCATGAGAATGAATGGTACACTTAACATTCATTGCATCTAGGTGATGCTCACAGAGGTGAAGTATTGAGCCTCCCAAGGAGGTCAACCATCTCAGCACTATTCCAACTCAAACACACTTAATCATGGAGTTTCCTCCAAATTTAAGCCCACTTAGTTTATTACCTCATTTGCAAAACTTTCAGCAAGTGTTGTGCCTTGTGAAATATTTATTAAAGAGACCCTTTAACTCATCAATTGATAAATAAGAGATATTATCCACAACCTAATTAGATCATCATACAAATCTATGATTGAAGTAAACATGAATTCTTTGGGACCCAAAAGCTTCATTAAGGATGAATTATTTACCTGAAGGTAATAGCCATCAGAAATGTTACCACAGGAACCAGGTTATTCATGGCTGATGTAAATGTGGGAGAAGTGTAATGCAGCCCTGCAAAGTAAACATTCTGATTGATGGTAATCCTGCAAAAGAAAAGTCCAATCCGTTAGGCCTAAGTAAATTAGTAGGGAACCTGGAGCTTCATCATCAAAATGCATGAAAAAGTCATGCTTACCCACATAAAGCAAGGAGAAAAATTCTGCAGAAAACAGGGAAAGTCATTGGAGGCCTCTTTTCCCTGCATCAACAAAAAAGAGAAGAAACATTAAACTGTTTTCTTTACTCAAATCGATTAATCCTATGAATCTAGTAAGAATAGTAAGAATAGCAAACACCTACCTTTATCCTCTTCATCACCATATCAGACATGAAAATTAATCTGTGAAATCTATATTAATAAGTGGATGGTTCTTATTTACAGTGTCTGTGTTCATTAATGATATTAGATTTCCACAATTCATTATGTTGACAATCTGCTGTTTGTTCTGGATTCAATTGTGTTCTATAGATTATATTGATACAGTGCCCATGTTTCTTAGACCTAAGGGCTTCAAGCTTGATGGCGGACAATTGTAATGGCAGATGGGTATTACAACTTAGCTACAGAAAGTAAATTTACAGAGTCACTCTTTGAAAAAGTTGGGATGTTGTACATAAAAGTTAAAACATAACTAGCAATTCTGATTTATATACATGCAGTTAAGCCCATGACTGTTCAAATCAGCTTGTAATGGACCATACCTCTCTAGAAAAAATGCAAAGGGACTTATCACCAGTGTGGCAATCAAATGCCTATAAACTACAAAGACAAACTGGTTCATCCCATTGGATAGAGCTGCACTTGTTATGATGTACATTCCAGCATAATCAAACTGTATTGCAATCATGGCAAGGTGGGGTTTGTATGTGTTCACTAATGCAACCATATTAGCAGCACCCATGTCTTGAAATTGTGCTAAACCTTCAGATTTCTTAGGTTCTTAATGCCTCTGTATATCTGTATTGAATGCAAGGTTATAAGGATGGGAAATCCTTATTTGGCAGATAATATGGATGCATCATAACCTCCATTGATGGCCTTTCTAAAAGAGGGCTAACCCTGAATCGGGGGAATCTGAGGGAATCTGATTAAGTTCCAAAATGTCTTTTCAATGCATTTTTAGAATGTGAGGAGTCGTCTTGTGGCTTACGGCAAGTTGGCATTTACCTCCTCTGGTTAAATTTGCTAGTTCTGGTAGTTATTTGTGCATTCCTCTTACTTCTGTATCACGTCTCTGTTAATCTCAACCCAACTCAGAGGAATTGAGTTAGATAGATTTTGTCTGAACCGAAGTTTGAAGAATTGACTTAGAAGAATTATATGTTTGAGAATTGAACTCAAAGTAAACTATATTTTAAGTGTAAGCTCTAGTTCATGCTGGGTCAGGAACACTGGCTGGGTACAATTAATACATAATTTTCCTGCATTAATTTGAATTTAGCTACTCCTCCCAGAATTACAGCTATCAATCGTCTTCTTGCGTAATGCCTATATCAAAAAAATATATTAAAAAATCATTTTCCTTTTCGTTTTTTAATTGGATTGTGCTGCTTAATAAGCTGGAACAATGATGGCTGCACATCTATTGGCCCATATAGTGGGAAAAAAGCAGCCGTTCCCAACACTTAAAAGGCAATTAATTACTTTCTTATCTTTCTTTTTAATATTTTGAGATGGTCTCGATCTCTAATAAAGATATGATAGGTGTTTTCTATTTGTATTTTCTATCTTTAATGTTTTTGACTTTCAATTTAACAATAGGCTTGGCTATTTTTAAAAAATCATGTTTTAAATTAAAGAAGGGGAGGTTGCTTATAGAAAAGAGATGAGAGTAAAATTATTTTTATGGTTGAGGTTGTTGGAATGTGAAATCATCATGGGGTACCACGATAGTATGTTATTTCACTAGTGACGATAATTTGATTATGAAATATGTTGGATAGATTATTTGAATCTGATATTAACATCTATATGACTCGTAATTTTTTGTCTTTAGTTTATGTATCAACAAGATACCTAACACTACTATGATGTCTGTTATAGGTAGGTGGTGTTGAAGAAACACCCTTGTCTGTGATAGTGACGTTTTGATGCAAGTATAGATAAATATTGTTGTGAGAGGCAAACCATCCTAGACAGGAATCTAGAACAACCTAGCAGACATAGACTGAACATGCTAGCAGAGATGCCCCCAATGCAGAATGACTAAGACACAAATGCAGACAAATCCCAGGCAAGGATATGACATTTGTAAGGAATTAGAGTCAACCAATAGCACAGGTGTAATCGTGAAGGATTAGTATCAGATATGCATTAATAGATAGAGCACAGAGTACAAGTGACGCCTGTTTGCCAGGTTTTCACCACTCGGCAAAGGTTTTTATTTTTGCCACCAAGACGTCTGTTTGTCAAGTTTTCGCCAAGGCACTTTTCTCTTTTACAATTTTTTTGTTCTTTTTTTGTTAGTATCAAGGCGCCTCTTTGCCAGGTTTTCACCAAGGATACCTTTTTTTCAAGACTTTTTCAATTGTTTATGGATTTCTTCAGGATTAATTTTTTGATTTTTTTAGTACTTTCTGAGAACTTTTCATTGCACATGCTCTGTCAGCCAGATGTCAAGCATAGAACTGCATCAAGTGCAGAGTATTAATGGGATCAGGAAGAACATCGCCCTCAGGTGAAGCTAACTGATAAGCTCTAGTCCCAAAGGTTGTAGTAATAACATAAGGCCCCAGCCAGTTGGGTTCAAACTTTAATTCCTTTTTGTTCTCTATTCGGCTGTTTTTAGGTTTCTCTTTGAGAACGAGATCCCCCACTTGAAATTGTCGTGGTATTACTTTCTTATTGTACCCTTTTGACATGTGTTTCTAGTACACTTTGAGATGATCGAACGCTTGTTGTCTGCGCTCATCAAGTAGTTCTAGTGCATGAATTCTATCAATGCGATATTGTTCATCTGTAACAAGACCTTGGAGAGATACTCACAAAGAAGGAAATTCTACTTCAATGGGTAGCACTGCTTATGTGCCATAGACTAGAGCAAATGTCGTGGCTCTTGTTAGTGTTCAGATACTTGTTTTGTAGGCCCATAGTGTTGGATTTAGTTGCAAATGTCAATCTCTGTCAGACTTACTCACAACTCTATGTAAGATTTTTAGAATGTTTTTGTTTGAAGCCTCAGCTTGACCATTACCTTGAGGATAATAGATTGAAGAAAAATGTTGAGTGATATGTGTAGACACCTAAATTTGACCAGGTGTATCTTAAACATCAAATTTATAAATCTCAGCCAATTGCCCCAAATCTCATCAAAATGCATTAAAAAGGATCAAAAGCAAATCAAATGGATATTTATCAAGCAAAGTGGACAAAAATCAAATTAAATCAAAGGATTAAATAATCATGAAATCAAATAATTAAATTCAAGCCTAAAAGGGATTAATCAAATTATGCAATTGATTT
>MU223641.1:50987-79340 GCA_018584345.1 Thuja plicata
CTTGGTAAGCATAAGTAAATTGAAAAAGGTTAGAGGGATACCTAAGTTAAAGAAACCTGAGAATGCTATGTGTAAACAATATCAACTAGGAAAGATGACTAAGTCTAGTTTCAAGAGTAAAACACATGTATCAGAAGAAATTATGGAATTGGTCCATACTGATCTCTGTGGTCCCATTGGAGAAAGAAGCTATTGTGGTGCTAGATATTTTATTCTATTTGTTGATGATTATTCAAGGATGATGACTATAATATTTCCCAAGGAAAAATCTGATGCATTCCAGTTATTTAAATGGTACTTAGCTAAAGTTGAAAAGGAAACAAGCAAAAGTTTTAAATGCTTAAGATCTGACAGAGGTGGAGAGTTTATTTCTAATGAGTTTAATAGGTTCTACAATGACCGAGGCATAAAGAGACAGATTTCCACACCTAGGACTCCTCCACAAAATTGTAGGATTTGACAAATGCAAATCCACAGAATCTAAATACACCTACATGCAAATGGCCTGTTACAAAGGAGAAGTACAAGAATGAAAAGGAAAAAATCAGAGATGCTCAAAAGAGGAGAAAAAATATTATTTTCTAAGTTATGAAAAAAACATTACAAAGTTCAGCCTATAAAGGTGAACAAACCCTAAAAAGAAAAACTAGGTTGCACAATATAATTAATATAAAATATTAATTATATGCACCTAAGAGACAACTTAAGTGAAAAAAGAGTAATGAAACTAACTAATTACTCTAACACCCCCCCTTAAGTGAAGCCCAGGAGGTAAGCTAACCTAGCACAGCTATGAAAGTAGGAAAAGTGGGTCCTAGCAACAAGGCCTGATCAGGTACCCAATACAAGGAAATCTCTGTAAATCAGAGACAAAGGAGAAAACCCAGTGGGAAAAACCCCTCTCCAAAAAAAGATATAAAAGAAAGAAAAAGACAAAGAATGACTTCAAGAGACTCTCTCAAAGACATGAGTATAATGCGTGCTACTAACCCCCCTAAGAGAGGGGGTCGAGGCTCCGAAGCCCCCTAGAATGAAAGAACCCCTGGATCAATGAACATGCCACTGTGGCTCCAATACAAAGGAGTGAAAGAAAGTGAGTACTGAAGAGGTAATCTTGAAAGAAGAGGTGTCACTGGAAGGTTGAGCTGATGCTCAAAGGATTAGACACAAGGATCTTGAAATGGAATCCCCAATGCAAGTGGTATGATAGGTGTGCTGAGACTATCATGAGAGAGGAGATGAGTGTCCTCTATAGAATCCTCAACAACTACACCTGGTGACTCGATGAATGGAGCTGGAGGATCTAGCAGTGCTGAAGAAGAGTCCTGCTGAAGAAAAAAAACCTTAACAAGATGTGGTGTGGCAGTCATAGTAGTGGTCTCAAGAACAACATAGAGGTTCAAGTGACCTGACTGCACCACATGATGCTCTCGCAGAAGAGGAGAGCTGAGCTATGATAATGGAGATGGTGGACCAAAATATTCGAAGGTGTAGAGATGGGTGGAATGATCAACTGTCCCTGTAGCAACAATGCCAGCTGTCGCACTATCCTGAATGAAGACTAAATCTGGCGTGAACTCAACTATCTTCCTTGATCCACTGTGTGTAATCTGGTAAATCGAGAGAAGGTTTATAGATAGAGATGGAACATACAATACATCATTGAATGTGCCATCCTGAATGCATACAGAACCTTTCCCACAGACTGACATAATAGTGTTATTCCCCATGAGAATGTGGGGAATAGGAGAAGCCTCAATAGAAGAGAAGATCTCCAGAGAAGATGCCATATGGTAAGAAGCACTTGAATCCAGTATCCAAGGGACCTGGGAAGGGGATGCAATGGAAGCCCGTAATGCATGACCCTATCCAAAATCTCATCCAGATGTCAAAGACGAGGCAGAAGACTAAAAAGCAGGCCCTTGTGAGGTGGAGGAGGATGGAGAGGAAATAGTGCTCTTCTGAAGGAGAGCTTGCAAATCTGCAATTTATTTCTTATAGCCATCAAATCTCTTCTAAAAGCAATGTGACTCATCATGAGGCCCCTTCTAACAATAGGAACATGTAGGGTTCTTATTCTTCTATTTCTCCTTCTTCAAAGAAGATGGTGAGCCAGTAGAGTGCTAAGAAGAGGAATCAGACATCGGCTTCAACTTTGGCTTCTGTGTATCCTAAGATGACTTGGCAAGCAATGCCTGTGACTATGAACCTATAAGAGAATTCATCTGACTGAGTTTGGACTGCTCACGAGTTAACCTATCATAGAAGGTCTCAAAAGAGGGCATAACATGACATGCACCCAGTGCATCCATAGTCAAGTAGAAGGTAGAAGTGAAAATATGATAAGGGCCACAAAGCTTTGAGAGTATCAGAAAGATACACTCATCATCTGACTTCATCTTTCTAGCAATCTGTAAAATAGATCGAAGAGACTTGAACTTCATCAGGAAGTCCTCAATGCTGGTGAATGATTCAGGTACCAAGGAGGTGAACTCTGCACCTATCTAGAGAACCCTGAACTGATTCATTGTGCCAAACAAGGTGGAAAACTTGTCCCACATATCCCTAGGTGTGGTCAGACCATCCAGGTGGAACAATAACCCATCTAAAATATTCATGGCAGTGAGGCCCATTTTCTCATCCTTCCTATTTTTGTGCATAAGAGCCTCATAAGGCCTCTATAGAACTGACTGAGCTGGATCTAGGAAGGACCATAAACCTCATAACATGAGGATTTTGGTCATTTCTGGCTTCCATGTGTGGTAGTTATGTGGAGTCAGAATGACAATGGATGTGTCTGACATTGAGAGAATAAGACGGAAGTAGAAGGGTCTCTCTGAATTGAAAATATAGAAAGAAATATGCACCCCCCACAAACTATCAAACTAACTCCCGTACACCACAAAATGAAGCAAAAAACACAAAGAACAAGAGAAAAACCTGAGGTCCAAATGCAGAGAAGGAGGAAAATAAATCCTCAACTTTGACACCAAAAATAGGTTCTCAAATAGCTAAGTGCGAAGATGAAACCTCCATGGTTGGAACCGGCTTAGAAAGAGCTTTCCAACGATATATGACACTTGCAATTTAGAGTCTATACACTCAAGTTACAAGCAAAAAACAAAGTGCCCCTCCAAAAAACAACTCTCTGGAAAAACCTAGAGATGAAAAAAAATTTGGCATCCAAATGACCATCACAGCCGCTGAGGATAAATTTGATGGCCGTCGTTCAGTCGCTGGAAAAATGAAATGTCACCAAATTTTTTTTTAAAACTGTCAAAAAAGAACTTTTTCAGCTGATGACGTTAGGGTGACATCACCACCTATCACCCGCAGGCTGTGGTTGCGGGCCGGTGGAGGCCAAGCGGCTCCTGGATGGCTCCCGGGCGTAGCACCGCTGGTGGTGGCTGCTGGGCGGTGCACCGGCAGGTTGCTAGGCGCGGGCCGGGCCATGGTGGCACTGGGGTGGAGTGTGGGAGGTGCACTCTAGCGGCCCTAAAAAGCAATGAAAAATTATTTTTTTTTAATTTTTTTTGAAAAACGTGCCTGTACGGTTTGGGAGGCTAAATTTTTTTGCCTAAGGTCACTGTGACCAAAACCATCAAACTTTATATGTATTTTGACTCTCCCAGGCCTTCTGAGAGTGATGGTGGAGTCTATTTTGGCTCAAAGTACTCCAAAAACTAGTGCCTCCTTTAAAATGACAAAAAAAACCCAGAGAAGATGTGGCTGTGGTCTTTGAATCATGGCTTCAAAAAACCTTCAAACCAGGCAGCGACAGGGTGGCTCTGATACCATGTAGGATTTGACAAATGCAAATCCACAGAACCTTAATACACCTACATGCAAATGACCTATTACAAAGGAGAAGCACAAGAATGAAAAGGCAGAACTCAGAGATGCTCGAAAGAGGAGACAAAATATTATTTTGTAAGTTATGAAAAAAAAATTACAAAGTTTAGCCTATAAAGGTGAACAAACCCTAAATAGAAAAAATAGGTTGCGCAATATAATTAATATAAAATATTAATTATATGCACCTAAGAGACAGCTTAAGTAAAAAAAGAGTAATGAAACTAACTAATTACTCTAACAAAAATGGTATTGTCGAATGAAGGAATAGATCTATCATGGACTGTGCTAGAACACTAATGATGGAGAAAAATGTTGCACAGAAATATTGGAAAGAAGCTGTAAGTATTGCAGTCTATACACTGAATAGAGTTCAAGCCAAGAAAGGTATAGATGCTACACCTTATGAACTTTGGTATGGTTATGCACCTAGTGTAAAGTATTTCAAAGTATTTGGAAGCAAATGTTTTATAATGAAAGACAACAAAAATAGAAAACTTGATGCTAAAGATGAAGAAGGTATATTCCTTGGTTATGCAAAAAAAAGCAAAGCATACAAATGTTTGAATTATAATACTAAAAAAATTGTTGAAAGTGCAAATGTAAGAATTGATGAGTTTGTAGAAAGAAATGAAGTTGAAAGTACACAAGAGCCTAAAAGCTATAGATCATTCATATATCTGGATGAGGAAGAATTTAATTCACTACCTGAGACTACTGCTGAACAACAACATGCACCTATCGAGTCACAGAGTGGAGTTGCTGAGCAACTGGAAGTGAATGCCAAGCTATATGATGGAGATGCCGAGTCACATAATCAACCAGAACTAAATACAAATAATGAACCTAAAGCAAGGACTGAGCCTACTCTAGCAAAATATGTGAGAAGAAATCATAATTCTAATCAAATCATTAGATCAAAGGATTCTATTGTTATGACAAGAAGTAAGTTAAAAAATGGCACATGTCTATTATGTGAATTTGAGCCAAAAACAGTGAAAGATGCTTTAGAAAATGAAGATTGGATACAAGCAATGAATGAGGAAATTGAACAAATTGAGAAGAACAAAACTTGGACACTTGTACCTAGGCCAAAGGATAAAAATGTAATTGGCACAAAGTGGGTGTTCAGGAACAAACTAAATGAGCATGGAGATGTGACAAGAAACAAAGCTAGACTGGTATGCAAGGGTTATGCATAGGAGGAAGGAATTGACTATGATGAAACCTTCACCCTAGTTGCAAGATTGGAAGGTGTCAGAACCTTACTTGCATATGTATCCTATAAAGGATTCAAAGTTTATTAGATGGATGTGAAATCTGTATTTCTCAATGGAATCTTGGAAGAAGAAGTATATATTGAGCAAGCTGATATTTTTATAGACCCAAACAAAAGGGATATGGTTTGTAGATTGCACAAAGCATTATATGGATTGAAGCAAGTTCCAAGAGCATGGTATGAGAGATTGCACAATTATCTAATCAAGATTGGATTTGCAAGAACCAATGACAACAACAACCTATACTTGAAGACAGAGCAAAGTAAAGATACACTATTAGCTGAAATTTTTGTAGATGACATCATATTTAGTGGACAAGATGTGTTATGTCAAAAATTTTCATCAGAGATGCAAACTGAGTTTGAGATGTCTATGTTTGGTGAAATAAAATTCTGTGTTGGTTTACAAATATATCAAATGAAGAATGGTATCTATATCACTAAATCTAAATATATCAAAGAGATACTAAAAAATTTTGGAATGGAAGAGTCCAAACCAGTGAGTACACCCATGGCTACTAGACAAAACCTAACAAAAGATGATGACACAAAAGAAGTGAACCAAACACTCTAGAGATCAATGATTGGAAAACTACAGTATGTTGTACACAGTAGACCTGATATTTCCCTAGCTATTGGGATTATTGCAAGGTTTTCTACTAATACCAAGGAAACTCACATGATGGAAGTAAAAAGGATTCTGAGATATTTGAAAGGAACTGATGACTATGGTCTATACTACAAAAAGAATGACAAGTTTGAACTCAGAGTTTACACTGACTCTGACTGGGCTGGAAATGTTGATGATAGGAAAAGCACTACTGGTGGAGCATTTATTTTAGGAAAGAGATTGATCTCCTGGACAAGTAAGAAATAGAACTACACCTTACAATCTATAGCTGAAGCCAAGTATGTGGCAGCAATAGTTAACTATTCTAACATTGTGTGGTTGAAGATACTACTGAAAGGTATGAAGGAAGAAATCACTGACCCAGTTGTCATATATTGTGATAACACAAGTGCTATTAATATTTGTAAAAATCCTTTTATGCACTCAAAGACAAAGCATATAGCTATCAAGTATCATTACCCGAGGGAGCTAGTTCAGAGTAAAGAAGTGAGACTGGATTATGTGAACACTAAAAAACAATTAGCAGACATATTCACAAAAGCACTACCCAAGGATGCTTATGAGTATCTACGAGGTAAATTGGGGGTGATTCCCCTAACTAAGGCTAATTAAGTTCTGTATGTTACTGTGGCATCAAATATTACATTCAGAATATTTGACACATTGATGCACAGTAAGTCACACTTTAGGATGCTGACTAAAGTTGTGAAGATGAACTAGGATAGAAAAGAAAATTAGTCATAATCAAGATGACATGATCATCATGATACTGAAGATCTACATGATAATGATATCAACGTCTTTGGAATTATTGTCAAAGAGGGAGAGATTACCTATATAGAGGAATAAGTTGAGGAAGAGAATGCCAAGAAAGATAGATTACAAAGAGGGAAAGATTACATAGAGGCAGAAGTTACTATTGAAAACATTGAAGTGATTATCTACTCAGAGGGAGTCTATAGATGATTATAGTGTGATTACAGACATAGATGGAGAAATGTTTTACAGATAAGAATCAGAATGAAGCTAAAGAAATTAATGAAGATTCATTCATATCAAGGAACACAGATAAATTTTTGGATTGGTTGGTAACTATGCTTTTTAAATCATTGTTTTAATATTTTGTGTTTCCATCAATGCCAAAGAGGGAGATTGTTGAAAAGTGACAATGCAAGCAATTGTTGTTTTGGCATTGCTATCAAACCTTTACTGGTGAGACTATTGTTATCTATTTGAGTACCATATCTATTTTTGATGAAGAAGGTTTAACAAGAAGACCAAGTGAATGGTTGAGTTAAGGAAAATAAAAGGGTACTTGATCAGTTGGCACTCTCGCAAAGTAATTAGTTGTTTATCTTTCAAAGATAGTTTTTTTGGCTGTTCTATGCCAAGCAAAGTTGCTTGTGCCAAGAAAAGTTGTTCATGACGAGCAAAGTTGTTCACTACCAAGCACCCGTGAAATTTCTGAGTGAAAACAGTGATGTTGGCCGACTTATAGTAATTGGATTAATGATGAGATTTGAGATCTCTGGCTGACTTAGTTAATTTTATTGGGATATGTAATGTTAATTAAAGATTGATCCATGTCATTTAATGTATGGGTAACTGTAATTAATGCATGGTTTCAAGATTTAATTAGAGACTAATTTGGAGAAGTAAACATAATGCAAAGATGGAATGATCCATTGGATCTGACCTAACCTAAGATCTATGATCTTGTTTAAGCGAAAAAATATTTATCTAACCTAGACAAGGAGGTATATGATAACCTCAAGGGGTTATTCATGAAGTGTGGAAGAGTGGATGTGTATGCAAGAGGTTTGCATAGTTGATTTTCTATTTGGCATGATCTAGCATAGAAGGCTAAATACAGAAGCAGAGAGTTGCATGTGTGATTGCTTAACATATTATTAAGTAGATCAGAAGGTTGAAATGACAATGCAAGCTATCTAGTAAGTTAACATCAGAGATGTAATTGGATCTAAATTGTAAAGTAAGTTGTATGTACCAGATCACAACTGTTGATTACTTTTTTACCATTGTATGAGTTAAATCCTTTAACAAGGTTGACGTAATAGTCATTTGTATAAATCCTCTAACAAGGTGACATTCAGGTGGAATGTTCTAAGTCCTCTAACAAGGTCACTCCTGACAGGGTGATTAAATCCTTTAACTAGGTCACACCTAGCAGTGTGTTATTATAACCTTTAACAAGGTCGGCTCCTCACAGGGCATCACTTCAGAAGAGTGAAAACTTGGTAGCATGTTACTGGTGGTTTTTCCCATATTGGGTTTCCACGTTAAATACTTGTGTCAAATTGTATGAATGCTTATGGTTTTCTTTACTGTTATGTTTCTACAAGTTAATTTCAATTGATAGTAAACTACATGATTAAGTTGTTGACTTATGCTACTGCTGCCAAGTAGATCTGAAATATAGAAATTTTTATTTGCTAAATCTAGACCTAAGGATAACTGATTCACCCCTCCTCTCTTAGTTATTCTAAATTCATTCTAACAGTCCTTTGATAGCCCTTCTGTCCACATACTCAATATCAAATTCAGTTAGAATTAAGACCCATTTTGCTAGTCTTCCTGTCAATGTTGTTTTACTCAGGAGATATTTGAGAGGATTTATTTTTGCAATAAGTTTTACTGTATGCAAGAGCATATAGTGTCTCAATTTTTGGGATGCAAAGACAACCACTAAGAAATATTTTTCCGTAATACTATAATTGAGTTCATAAGACACCAAGGTCCTGCTGATATAATAGATCACTCTTTCCTTTTTGTTTTCATCTTTCTGTACTAGAAATAATCCAAGCGATGTAGCTATAGTTGAGATATAGAGGAGTAGTGGTTTTTCATGAATAGGTGTCATAAGAATAAGAGTAGCCAAAAGTAATTCTTTAGTTCTTTGAAGTTTTTTTTGCAATGCTCATCCCATTTGTAGGTAACACCTTGATGTAGCAGTTTTGTGAAAGGTTGCACTCTATCGGTTAGTTGTGACATAAATCTCCTAATGGACTGGAGTCTTCCTTGAAGTGTCCTCATTTGATTGATATTGCGAGAAGGTGATATTTCCAGTATAGCTTTTACCTTTTCAGGGTCCACTTCAATTCCTTTGGTAGATACAATAAACCCTAAGAGTTTCCCTGATTGGACTCCAAATGCACATTTCTTTCGGTTGAGCCTAAGTTGAAATTGCTCCATGCGATCTAGTATTTTTCTCAAGTCTTCAATGTGTGTTGTTCCAATTTTTGACTTGGCTAATGTATCATCCACATAGTCCTCCATGTTTTTATGTATCATATCATGGAAGATTATTTTCATAGCTCTTTGGTATGTAGCGCCAGCATTTTTTAGTCCAAAAGGCATGACATTCCACCAAAATGTTCCCCATGCACATGTAATGCTGTCTTTTCTTGGTCCTCATGAGAAATATTAATTTTATTATAGCATGATAATCCACCCATAAGAGAATACATTTGATATCCCGCTGTGAGATCTATAATCATATCAATGTTTGGTAGTGGAAAATCATCTTTAGGACAATATTTTTTTAGGTCTCTAAAGTTTGTACAGATCCTGATAGATTTATCTATTTTAGAAACTGGTACCACATTAGAAATCCATCCTACATAAGCGATGACTCTTATGAATCTAGCTTTTAATATTTTTTCTAACTCTGCTTTCACTAGTAATGCCACATGTGGATGCATCTTCCTTAGTTTTTGTTTCACGGGTTTGATACTAGGAGCTATAGATAAATGATGCATTATTAATTTAGGATCAAGTCTAGGTATATTAGTGTAAAAACATGCAAAGTTGATCTTCTTCTCTTTGAGGAATTCAGCGAATTGTATCTTTTCTTCTTCTGATAAGGATTGTGCCAGGTGAACAAATTCAGGAGCTTCTGTTGTTTCCAAATTAATTGATTGTATTGGTTCTATGAGAAATGAAGATATTTCTTGAAAGTGCTCAGGGAGGATATCAAGAATGTCATCTTTTGGCACCTTTGAGAGGTTTTCACCATCAGATACATCTTTTATTTTTACTTTTTTAGAATCGGATACTACCACAACGTGGTTTTTACCATCAGTTCTTTTATTCTTTTCATTTTTCAATTTGTGACTAAGAAACTTGATATCCTCCTCTGTCATGTTCATGCTCCTTGCATTGGTGAAACAAGGATAAGGTTCACAAGCATTTAGGTAACAGGACAAAGTGTAGTCATTGGGAAAGTTCATGATAGGATTAGAATTTGAATTGGTCCAATCAATTAAGTCAGGGTTTACCAAAGATAATGATTCAGAGTTTGGTAAGGAGAGCATCGTGTCAACATCAAGACTATTAACTGACAAGACATGTTCTATTTAGTTAGCTTCTACAACATTTAGATCATTAAGAGTTGAATCATCATTAATAGGGTCATTGTTAGTAATATGTGGACCTAACTCTAGTGACTCATCAATTGAGATTTCTTCTTCTTCTCTCATCAAATTAGAACTCATAGCTTGTATTCTTTGAATCTCCTCTAGACCTAGTAAAACACTAGTATCTCCATCAAAAATCTTGGGTAGTGGTATCTCATGTGATTCTGGAACAACAACATTAGGGGAAGTGTTAGAACTCTCTCCACTCTCCAATAGATATGCAAATTTGTGAATCACATCTATCTCAATGTCCATGGTAGCATCAGAAAGGTTATCCAATTCATAATCATGTGAGTCTATTATTTCATCATTAGATCTATTTAGAAACTCAACAATAGTTACCTGATGTACCCTATTAGCCACTTGTAGATCAAAGTGTGGTAAATCTGGGACATGTGAAATTGTGACAAACTACCCCTAGTTAGGATGTACATCTTGTTGTTGGGGGTATTTCTTTAGGAGTTTCTTCTATCTATTGGACTTCTGGAGAGTCTTTTGTTCTTTCCTCTACTCTTTGGACATCAATTTGTGGCAATAAATGAACATGAGGCTCTTGTTGTGTTAAAAAATTAGGTACATATATCTCTTCTTGATATTCATGATACTCTATACCAATGTGTAATAATCTCTCATAGGTCCATGGTTCTAGTTATGTTTCTTCTTCTTCATCCTCACTTCATCAAAGATAGGACCATCTCTAAAGTAGGGTTTTCAGAATTATTATTGAAACGTAATCTTGTTTTGTCTTTGGTGTTTCTGAATTCCATGTGTATAGGTTCAACAAGTCCTTTTCCTTTATCTCCTAAAAGTCCCTTCCCTTTATATCCCATCTATTTGAGAAGGTTGTATCCTTTACCATACTTTTCTGGGGATATCTCCACATGTTTTACCTCATTTTCTTTCTGTTCTCCCTTATAGAGCCAAGATAAGACCACTTTATCTTCTTTTTCATCCTCTTGAGAAGTAGAGGCTCTAACCATACCAGTTGCTTTATGAATGTATTGTTCTTTTGATGCTATATGTGTGAAAGATGAGGAAGGTTTCCCATAAGATCTTTGAGACACAGGAAGTTCTATCAATGACGATGTCATGTCTAGTTTGTATTCCCCCATACCAGTTTCTTCAAGTTTTAGTGTCTTTCCAAACCTTCTCATCACCATGTCTTTAGAAGTTTCAGGTATAGATTCATTTGGTACTTTCTTATTATGAGGAACCATACTATTTGCTTTAACATTGTTGCAAGTATAGCTTGAATCTGTAGGAATTGTTACTTCCATCCCATTATGTGGGAATTTGATGCATTGGTGGTAAGTAGATGGTACTGCTTTCATTTCATGTATCCAAGGTCTCTCTAGTAAAATGTTATAGGCTAATAGTAGATCGAGAACTTGACAAATCACATTTCATTCGATTGGTCCTATTATGATTGGTAGAACAATGAGTCCTTTGGATGGTCTTTCTTCTTCATCATAAGCTTTGATAGTTATCTTACTTCTTGAATCAATGGTTTGTTCTGAAAGACCCAACTTCTTGATCAGATTGAGATTGAATATGTTAAACACTGTGCCTGTTGGAATTATATGATGTGCCCAGTGACTAAGAGGGGGGAGGGGTGAATACGGAACCAATAAAAATTGATATTTTAATCCATAATTAGATTAACTTATTTATTTGCATGCATATAACTTGAAATTAAAGAACACATAACACAATATTTGGTTACCCAGAAACCTTCCAAAAGAAAATAAAACTGGGGTGGGGATGATACCCACAATATTTATCACTGCAGTATAAATTTAGCCTATTACAGCTTACAATGGCCACTTCTGATGGTCTATCCTGTTAGGAGCATAGAAAGGACTGTCAAGTCCACCTTGTTAAAGGATTTAGTACAATATAATCAGTAATGCAACTCTATTAAGAGATTTAATAAAGGACTATTAGGTCCACCTTCTTAAACAATTTGTTTGATCCACCTGTGAGAATGAACCGATTGATGATCTACTCTGTGCAATTGTGATTGCTCAATAAGATCCTTTGAATTTAACTGATCACCTGAATGTGATAGATGAGACTCTATTGTCCTAAATACTTCTACACTTAAATCAAACTACCATTTGCATGCCTTATAATAATATTCCTTATTTCTTCATATATTTCATTCCATTTCTACATCGTATTGGATAAAACCAACTATCTTACATATATATCTTTATCCAACAAATAAATTTGTAAGTTGGCTTGCAATAAACAAAATTACATTTAATAATATATGCAAAGTCGGCTTCAAATTGTCACTTGAGTCCAAAAGACTACTCGGGTGATAAAATATCACTCGGGCAACACTGAATACTCAGGTGATGTTGTATACTCGGGCACCACTGATAACTTGGGAAACACTGATAACTAAGTGTTTTGACACTAATTGACAATATGTTTTTCCATAAGGTCTATAATCTCCCCCTTTGGCATTAGTGAAAAAAACACTTATCATTAAATTATGTTATTGATGTGTCAAAACTCCCCCTTACTGTTTGCTCAGATTTTGACACTGCCTTTCTTGCTAGGGTCTAAGTAACTCAGTTTTGTGTATTTTTCAAAATTGTTATTATAACATATATCTTCTTCTTTATTCACTGTACATGTGTTTCCTTAATGATATTTACAATGTCATTTCCCCTTTTACAATGATATTCCCCCTTGTTTTTGACAAAATGCCAAAAAGTGATATATATAAAGTTATCCCAAAGTAGGATAGGAAATCACTATGTACCTACAAAATTTGAGATAGAGTGTTTTCCCAGTTGTCTTGTAGCACCTTCAAAATGTGCAATTCAACTTGTAGTTCTGCAGATTACTCTATCATTAGCTCGACAAATAAGAAGTTGTTTTCATGAATGAGTGTTTTAGCATGTGTTACACATTTCTACATTCCATCCATGTGTAGTAGAGGTTTGTGCTGTATTGATGTAAGATATTCTCTTGTCCTTTCTTCTTCTCTCAATACTTCAGCCTGTAGATCAGTGAGATACTTGATTTTCATGAAGTGAGCAGAATTGGTGCTTGGGTCAAGTGCTAACTGCTTTGCACTTTCCTTCATGTTTGCATCGATCTTTGCTAACTTGTTCTTGATTTCCATAGTAAAGTTAGAGGAGTCACTCAACTTTACAAATAGTGCTACCACATTTTTCATAGTGGTTCCTAGAGTGCTGATTATCTTTGTAAGCTACACCTAGTCAATTGCAATCTTCTTTGCAATGTTCTCTAGAACCTTGTTCTCAAATTTCTTCTCTACCTTCTCAAGTAACTTCTCCTGACCATTCATATCTATGTTGAACTTGTGGACAATGTCAACAATTTGTTCCATTATTGAGTCACTTTCATTGACTTCAATCTACAATGTGTAACCACCTAATTTCGGTCTATCATAACTGTAGACCCTATTTGCCCTAAGTGTGATCATACCCTCGAGTTATGTCCAAACGACCCTGTTACTGTTTGGCATAATTCTTTAAATCAATTTAATGTCCTAGGTGATTTTTATCACTAATTTATATTTATCTACTATAGCTAGACAATTCAAATCAATATCGACCAATCAGATCAAATCAAAATCAAACATGGCTATAGTATTTAAATATAATAGAATTAAATAAATCTCTAAATCAAAGTATCACTTGCATTCCAACCCATTCCCCTAGCCTATTAATTTAATTAAAAAGGCTATAGTCCCTTAATTATCAAAAAGCAATTTAATTGTTTTAATAATTAATTCCTATATTTTTAAATGAATTAAATAAGTTTATTTCATTTATTAATATTCCCTTAAACCCTAACCTAACCCATCTCAACCACTTCCACCCTAGGTTCTAACCCTAACCTAACCTATCTCACCCACTTCTACCCTGGGTTCTAACCCTTCTCAACCCATTCACCCATACTAATCTAATCCTAATCCTAAATTCTCTCTAAAACACCTCCTAATGTTGTCACATTCCATTAGGGAATGATTAACAACTCAACCCACTTGAGAAAGTCCACTTTCTCAAGCTGGACTTTCTTAAAGTCCTTAACCCTCTTACACCCCCCACATGCCTCATTAATGCCTTGGGCATTAATGGCACCTACATGTGCATTTATTGGGCCTCCAAGCTCATAAATGAACCTTGTACCCCCTCTCTCTCCCATTTCTTCTATAAATAGAAGCCTATTTTGAGAGCAAATGAGCCTTCCTTAGAGATCAAATTTGCATTGTTATGCTGCTAGTTTTATCATAGAATTGCATACTACTTCATTTCAATACTAATTGTTAGTGTTCTTCCATCATTTTGAGAGTTAGTTTGCATGCTTTGTCTTCATTTTAGCTTGTTTTAATTAAATCCTTCATACATAGGTTGTATTGGTCACTGTTTCATCAACGTGTTTTGAGGGCTGATATGTTGGTGGTCATACTCTTCCTAGGTTAGAAGGCAATAGATCAGTTTTAGAGGGTTTTATGTATTTTTCATGCTTTCACTAACCCCATGTGCTAAAATAATGATCTATTGAAGTGTTTGTGTCAATCTAACAGGTACCCATTCTCACACTCACACAATGCATCTACAAATATGCCTTTAACATCTTCAAGTACTTTGTTTCTTTGTCTTTCTTTTCAGAGTTTTTGTTGTATGGCTTTTTTCTTCCACAATTCTCTCAAAATATCCTTTTTCTCTACAGATAGGTTGGATAGATCCTAATTAGGAATCTCAATGTCTTTGTCTAGATCAATCACATCAGTAATTACTACCTTTGTCTTAGGACTAGGTGAAGGAGCAATTTCCTTAACTTTACCTACCTCATCCTTTACTTTAGTATTCAATCCAATTAGGTCATTGACCTTTACATTACCAATTGTTGGATCAACATTTATTGATGAATCAACATTAGCAGTAGAAATATCTACCTTGCCTTTCTACGACTCAGGTGTGCATGTCTCAGTAGTAAGAGGATCTTGTTGCTTGGTCTTAGTCTATTCTGATGTAGATTCTGCAACCTTGTCTATGCTTAGAGGTACTATATTATGTATGGGACATTGGGGTAGGGATGCCATTACCTCTTCTACAATCTTCTCTGTGTTGGACTCTTGAATAGTCTATACCTCGAGTAGTGTATCATCAATTTCCTATGTTGGGGGTCTGTACTTGGTATTTCTTCCTTCTCATTGCCTTATTTAATCTAAAATATTGATTTCCACACTAATATGGCATGTTGAGCTACATCTTCTATATTCTTGTTCAATATTTGGAATGTCATGAATTTGGGGGTGTGATTATTCTCATATCTACTCAAGGTCTCTTTTATTTCTTTGACTTTCATTGCAAGCATGACCTTCTTCAGTGTTTCTTACCTTATATTTTTTTCAATTTGTGTTGCATTCTTCCAGGGAATAGATAATGCCTTGAATAATTCTTTATTCATATAACTCTTCAACTCAGATGGGTCATATTTCAACTTTTCCATCTTCTCCACCACTGCTTGCTCAATCTTCTTCTTATCTTCTTCTGACCTAGAAGCATAGTGTATAGTCAAAAAATGGAAGCACTTCTATGGTATACTGGTTTAGCCTTCTAGGTAAGTGGTTTGGGGTCATGTGAAGCACCTTGAATGGGTTCCTGACTTTGATCTAGCTTTATCCCCTTGTTCTACTCCATTTCCACCTTTCCAACCTATTTCTGGCACCCCAGACTAAGAAACTAGGATTTTGACCTCAGGTTCCAGGTTGACCTCAACCTTGACCTAGGTCACAATCAACCTTTTCCAGGCTCGGGGTTCAAATTTATGAATCTCAGGGTTTCTAAATGTCGATCTTTGGAAAAAGTTAATTCCTGCTTTCGGGTCGACTGTTCTGGACTTTGGGATAACAAATCCTAAATTATATTTAACATAGGTCCTCTTTTAGAGGCATGGGTCTTATTGGAATTTAATTCTCCTATGTCAACCTCTCTAGAAGATTGTGCCCTAGTTTCATATAAAAGGAATCTTTCTCCTCTCATTTTCTCTAACCATGAACTATGATTATCAAACACAATTGCAAGAACTTTCAAAGAATTGAAGAGTGAATTCCAAAGGTGAAGAAGCAAGATATGAAGCAAGCCAAGTATCCATTGAAGTATTCATCCATTCTCAAGAACTTCTCAAGTATCCATTTTCATCAAGGAGATCCATTGGTGGCCATTGAAGGATTCAAGATCCATGGAGCCCTCTTGTTGAAGATTTCTCTGTCCACATTCCTCCAAGCCTCTTCCAATTCAAAAACCCATTCAAGATTGGTGTTGAAGATCCATAATTAATTGATTGAAGACATCCTATATTCTCCATTCTACAATCTACATCCATTTGGTGCATCTGTACTTATGGGTTCAAGGATTCAAATCGTCCACAAGGAATTTTACATGAGCAAGGTGAATTGTTTCTTTTACTTTGTTTATTTCTACAATTTCAATTATATATTTGAGGTTAATTCCTAAACCAGGGTTTGACCAAGGAAAACCCCTCCCCCCAACAAATAAACCTTCTTTTTCTTGCAAGTACAAGTTCAGAACAAAAGATTAGGATGGAGATTCAGATACCCTTTTTGGCAAACTTCCGGGATTTGAAAACAAAATTGTAGTATAAGACTTTTTAGGTCGATTCTTCCCTAGGGCACAATCAGAAATTCTAGCCAATGGTGACATTGACTTGAGGGTGCAAATCAGAACTGTCTCAAAATAGAAAAATATTTCTGGGTTTTGTCCGTCTGTGCATTTCTATTCAAAATCCAGTTTAAAATTTTCTAGAAACCCAACATAGGCTTTAGAAAATATCATTCTTCAGATCTGCAATATTCATGGTTAGTAAATTTCTCCCATTCAATTCAATTAAGATTATCAATCTATCTAAATCTAAAATACATTCAAATCAACAAACCGGGTACTTAAGATCTTCCTTCCTTATTCTTGTTTCCAAATGGTTGATTCATTTATGCATTGATCCTTCCTTTTGGGTTAATTAATTTAGATCTTTCATTTGCATATCTAAGGATAGAAGGAGAGAATCTTATTTACCCCCATAATAAATGTAAGGTATTTTATGTTAAATGAATTCACTTTCAAACACCATCATTTCTTACTCTACATTTTGGTGAACCTGGGATAGATAACTCTTTCTTTTGGTGTTAGATTTACATCTTTTATGTTAGATCTTGCATGCATATTAGATTATCTTTCTTTTATGTTCTTGGATTTCTCTTTCACAAATTAAAATCAAATTCTTTGTTTTCTAAATTAGTTCATTTGCATTGCATTGGTATATGAACTTTACCACTTCTAGTCCTACTTATAGTATCTCGGTTAGAAGAATCTGTAGACTCATGGGTTCCTTTGATCCCAAATATTTCTTTCCTTTCTATAGGATCCCGAATGAAAATTTAAATACTCATGATTCCAATCCCTCTATGGAGCATAACTCTTCTCACTCATCTCATGATGAGGAATATGCTTTAAGAGTTCCTCCTGAACAAGTGAAAAAACTTTCAGCCGAACTTAATAAAATGGGAAATTGGCTTATCCAAGAAAACCATAATCAAGATTCCATCCAAGCTATAGAGGCTCTTAAAAAAGTCCTTCATGATAGTGATCAAGGTGTTAATTTCTTACGTGGTATCACTCATCTTTTCCATTTGAATGTTAAACCTTTAGCTCAAGAGGCTCAATATTTAGGATTTACTCCTCCTATCATTAGTGAGGGACCTTCTTCTATTCCTTTACCTAGCATTCCTACTTACACTCCTCCTTTGATGACTACATCTCTCACAATTTCATCTATTCCTATGAGTTTTCTATCACTATCTCTACCTACCTCACAACCTTCATATCATAGTGTACCATTTACTTATACTAATCCCCTTCCAACTATGGTTCCAAATGTTCCACCAGTTGTATCTTCTATTCCTGCTACTTCCTACACTTTTCCTAGTGTTCCAAATGTTTCCATGCCACCTATTTCTTCTAATGATTCCACAATTACTAGTTTGGCTTAGACTGTGTCATCTTTACAACAACAACTTGCATCCTTAACTCAATCCAAGTTTAGTATTCCTACATATGACATGGGTAGTCCTTTATCCTTAGACATTATTCATGCTACTATTCCTCAACAAGCCGATATGCCTCATCTAGAGGATTACAATGGTAAAGGTGATCCCGTTACTCATGTTAAAACATTTCAAATCCTTTGTAGTGATTATGCTCATGACCATAGGATTTTAGCTAAATTGTTTGCTAGAACCTTCTGTGATAAGGCTTTGCAATGGTATTGTTCTTTAGATCCTTATTCCATTTATTCTTTTCCTAAACTTGCTAATACCTTCATTCGACAATTTCAAAATAAATTGGTCCAAAAGTTCCCTTAACTGATTTAATGCATTGTAAAAAAAACCATTAAGAAAAAATTGATTGATTTCATTGGTAGATTTAAGCATTTGTATGCTCAGATTTCTTGTCCTATTCCTAATATTGATATTCAACACATGCTTATTTCAAATTTACAAAAATATATTAGAGATAAGATTATGCTTACTGAATTTACCTCTTTTCAACAAATTTGTGCATCACTTCATCATTATCAATTACAAGTGAGTCAATTTGAGAGAAACACTCCAATGGCTCCTGTTCCAGTTCATAAGAGTGAAAATGATTCTAATCCTAATAAATTTTAGAAACCTAACAACTACATCAAGATTAATAAATAGACGAATGCAGTTGCTGATCAAGTTTTTGGTGCATCTCACAATGCCACTTTTGCATCCACTGCTTTCCATATGAATCGTACATTTACCCCTCTCTTTGAATCTTTACATTCCATTGTGAGTAGGTTTTTAAGTGATAATATGATTATCTTTCCTCCTATTCAACCTCTCCTTCCTACTACCATAGCTTTGAAATCCTTTGGTTCCAAAGTTTTTTTCCAATACCATCGCCAGAATGGCCATGATACTGAAAAATGTTATTCTCTAAAGCATAAGGTTCAAGACTTAATCTATTCTAATTCTTTATCTATTGATACTTTTGATGGTAATGGGAACAAATATGTCTCTCATCCTAATCAAAACTTTCAAATCTACACAAACCCTCTACCTACACATGATACTAATACCATTGCTCAACCATCTTTTGTGGATATCATTTATGATTTGAAGATGGATGATCTAAATCACATTGTTAATCATGTGGAGATAATTGTTGCATCTCAACATATTTTTCAACATCCCTCACCTCCACCTCAACTTCAATTTTCATCTAAACCTCAGAAACAAACTAAGGATAAACGACCTCAGGAAATTTCAATCAGCTTTGATGATTCTGAGACTATTAAGGATCCCGATGGTCCCCTTTATATTTATGCTAGGATTGCTAAGATACCTATGCGTGGTTGTTTTTTTGATCCCACATCTTTAATGAATGTTATTACTAAGGAAAATATTTTTATGAAAAATCTACAACGTGATTGTTATGATCCATAAGGTGCATGGATCCAAACTTTTAATGAGTTTCTCTATCCTGCACTTGGTTCTATTAACTTGCCTATTAAAATTTGTGGCAAGATTGGAGATACTATTGGAAAGTTGACTCCCAGGGAGTATATGAACTTATTTTCTATTTTCATTATGGCAACAAAGTCATATGAAGTTTTGACAACAAACTTTGTAGTGAAAATTGACTAAGTATAGAAGACAAGACAGAACATAGAATACATAGATGATCAAAGCACCAGTGCATGTGCATACGACCGATTCAGACTAAGTGCCTACACACATAAGCTCCATGATATGTTTTTATGCTTACCCTATACATTTATGGTACAGAATGTCAGTATGGACAAGTTACAGAAAGAACAAGTAGACTAGCAGTTCAGAATACAGACTATGAAGCCGACTTCAGGTTTTTGATTTGCGTGTAATATTTTTTTGTGTAAAGGCTAAGAACCTATTGTAATAAGTTTGTAATCATGTATTAAACATTATTGTAAACATGCTTAAGCCAATTTGTTTGGAAGCATTGTGAATGTTGTTTTTGGGCCGACTAAGGTCTTGTTTATAGTCGCATCTATTCAGACATAAACATATATATCTATATATATATATGCAATGTAAAGGTATATTACAAGTGTCAAAGAAATATGAAAAGAAGAGATAGAAGAGCAGTATAAAGATGTCAATATGAGATAGAGCCCTAAAAGAAGATAAGAACATAAGCGCATAATTAGAACTAATCAGACATCTGTGTCATATACAACAGTTCACTTTTCGATATAGTGCATATCTATTCTTAGAAGGTTGTAGCCTTATTTCTCATTGAGCAGTGAGCTCTTGGATAGTGAATCCTCACCCCTAACAGGGTTGTTTGTAAAAGACTCCTAATAGGGTTAGGCCTTTAACTAGGTCATTGTACTTGCATTGTAAAGACTGCTCCTAACAGGGCAAAGGAACTTTAACAGGTTCATTATACTAGTACAATATTTGTGGGTACTAATTCCCACCAGGGTTTTCCTCTGATCAAGGTTTCCCCATAATCATATCATGTGTTATGTGATCTTGTGTTAAGCTTCAAGTGATATATATTTGATTTATGTTTAAAGTTTCTGAAATAGAATAAATAGTTAAACATTGATCCATCCCCCCCCTCTTAGTGTTTCCAACAATTGGTATCAGAGATCTTCTCCTTTGTAAGAAAGTTTAACCACTTGAGGAGATCATGGATTTAGCAGAAGCAAAACATCTGAAAAATAATCTTGAAGCAACCTTTGAAGATCTAGACAAATTTGAGAAAGAAAATGAGGAAATTAAACTATAGGTTAATGGCTCACAAATTGATAGGGAGAAACTTAGTTACTTCTTGAGTTGTCTTCAACTCTACTTAGGTCACTCCTAGGACCCTCGAGGTTTCCTCAGTCCACCCTCCAAAGCTTGGAAAGACCCAATTCTTTCCCTCCACTAAGAATCTTCCTATCTTGTTAGGTTCCCCATTCTTTGTTCCTTTAAAGAACTCCTCTCAACTATACCTCCCAAGCCCTAATTATTGTTTTGGATTGTAGGAGGGCCAGGGATTCATTCAAATTCATTTTCCAATCCCAAAATGGGTCTCAATTTCCCAAGTTAATTCATTTCTCCATCGCTCTGCATATTCCTATCTTTTAGGCCTTATAGCCTTTTTCACTAATTAGGCCTCCTAAAAAGTAGGAATGCACTATTTCAATGAAAAATTCTCAAAGGAGCCCCAAATGTATTTTGGTAGTTCACACCTTCCACACAAGACCTTCAAGATTTTAGTAGTCTCAAGTCTCAACCCTGTCTGTACACCCTGTTTCAGAAATAGGGCTTTTTCAAGGTTTTTAGACCAATCTTTGGTCTTTGAACTCAAAACTTGGTAACTTGGTTTCTTGGGAACTCCTCCTCATTCTTGATTACCTACACAACATATATAAACACATTCATGGCCTTCTTGGCTCATGACAATATCCCTCCTGCATTTACCACACACTTCTTCACAGCTTTCCTAGCTGAGCTACATCCACAACTTGCCTAGGGAAAGACCTTAAAAATAGGTTCACACACTTCCAGAGCTCTACCTTCTAGATTATTGAAGTTCCATGGACCTAATCTCCATCCCCAAGAGACCATACAAAACCAATGGTGAGAAATGGAGTTAGGTCCACATCTTTGCCTCTCTATCAAAACTGGACAGCAAACTATAGAAAACAAACTAATTTACAAGATGCAAAAGATAAGTAACTACATAACAAATTAAATACTGGAATAACTATATAAAATGACCAAAAATGGTCTCAAATGATCACAATCTTAAATCTAATCCATGCACAACAAGAATCAACAAAAATCTTCAAATCTGCTACTTTGTCATTAAAACTCCTTGGCTCCAAAACTCAAAAATCTGTATAGTGACTTCCAACCCTTCAAATTAGGGTTTTCCTTCCTTATATCCCCTCAACACACATTCCTAAATCCTTTTATGAACTCCGTCCAACTTACATATCAAAACCCTTAAGACAACCAAAAATGTTGTCAGCAACTTTTTAAAAGTTACTAATGTTGCATAGCAACATTTTGACATCTTTTACACATTTGCACTTTTCAAGTGTTTTAACACTAATCTAACCTAAATAACCATAGTTAGACCTTTTATGGTATCATAGGACCCTAGAGACATGAAAAAAATCAACTTGTCACTTGACCACATTATCAAGTACAGTGCCATTAATGAGCCAAAATGAGGTACTTTAACCTAACAAAGAGAAAAATTAAGCACTACTTCACACCAAAATTGGTCCACATGACCTTATATAATTACCATTCCCTTCAAGAGGGTCTTTAACACTTTCACAAACCAAAAAAACATGAGATCACCAAGTGACTGGATTCTCAAGGGTCCTCTTGCACCATACTACCAAGGCTAAGAACTTAAGTCACCTCTGGTGATAGGAGCTTAGGATCAACTCCCTTCTTCTTGAACTCATTCTCAGCCACCCAAGTAGCTTTAGCCTCTGATTTTCCCTTCCACTGAATGAGATGCTCCATGTAAGTTCCCTGTCTGGTCTTTTTCTTCACTCTAGAGGCCAAAATCCTCACAGCTATTGGTGTTGGTGTAGGAGAAATCTGAACATCTTGTGTTATTTCCTTGCTGTCTGACTGTGAGTTAGTTTGTACTAATGTAGGCCCTTTACACATCACCAAATCTTGCACATTAAAGATAGGTGATAATGCCAAATCTGATGGCAAGTCTATTTTATAAGCATTTTGCCCATATTTTGCAAGAATCTTGCAAGGACCTATCCTCCTCATCTAAAGTTTGGTGGGGAATCCCTTCTAAAACCTAGATTTTTTAAGATGCACCATTACAATATCACCCACAACAAACTAAACATCTCTCCTCCCTTCATCAAATTTGGCTTTCAGTCTTTATGTAGCCTCTTGGAGCTGCTTCTTCACTTGGTCATGAACCTCCTTCATTGATTGAGTGAATTCTTCTGAATATGCACTCTTACCTTCCTCATGTGCCAAGTGTCTTAACTCCAACACACCTCTAGGGTGTAGCCCATAAACTATTTCAAAGGGGCTTTTCCCTGTTGTCCTATTAACACTGTCATTGTAGGTATATTCTGCCTATGGTAACAACTGATCCCACATCACTCCATACTCCTTTGTCAAGCATCTAAGGAGATCTCCTATCACTCTAATAATAACTTTAGTTTGACCATTAGTTTGGGGATGGTAGGCTAACCCAAATGATAGGTTAGTTCCTAACCTTTCCCACAAGGTCTTTCAAAAATGACCCATAAATTTTACATCTCTGTCATATACTATGCTGATGGGTAAGCCATGAATCTAGACCACTTCCTTAAAGAACAAATGTGCAATATGACTGGCATCATGGGTGGTTTTGCAAGTAATGAAGTGGCTCATCTTACTAAATCTATCTACCACCACAAAGATACTATATAAACTAGTCTTGGTCCTAGGAAAACCACAAAGTCCATACTAATACATTCCCAAGGCCTATTAGGAATGGGTAGAGGTTGATACAAACCCACATTAGAAGAGGTAGCCTTAGCTTTTTGACATACCAAGCATTTCTCCACATACTTTCTGATGTCCTTCTACATCTTAGGCCAATAATATAACCTTTTCACTAGTTCTAGTGTTTTTTTTAGGCCAAAATGGCCACTTAAGCTCCCATTGTTCTTCTCTTGTATCACATTCTCCCTCATAGATCCCTTAGGGATACATAGCTGTCCTCCTCTGAATAAGAGATCATTCTGAATAGTATAGTCTACAAATTGACTATGGAAATGGTTTTTGAAATCTTTACATACCTTGTATGCTTCCGAGAAGTCTTCATCTCCTTCATAGAGCTCCTTGAAGCTCTCTAAACCTATACTTTGTAGCTGCACCTCTTGGACTATCAAGAGTCTCCTACTCAAAGCATTAGCCACTTTATTCAACCATCCCTTTTATGTTTTATAGTGAAGGTATAGGCCTACAAATATTCCATCCATTTGAGATGTTTATTGCTCAACTTCTCCTGAGAATTGATAAAACTCAAAGCTTTATTGTCAGTATAAACCAAAAATTCCTTTGGTAACAAATAGTGCCTCCCATTTCTCAAGGATTTCACCAATGCATATAGCTCTAGGTCATAAGAGGAATACCTCTTCTTAGCCTCATTTAACTTTTCACTATAGAATGCCATTGGCCTATTCTCTTGATTCAATACTGCCCCAACAACTATACCACTTGCATTACATTCAAGGGTGAACAACTTATCAAAATTTGGCAAAACCAAAATAGGTTGTGTAGCCACTTTCTTTTACAACCAATCAAAACCTTTACCAGCCTCTGGAGTCCACTTGAATTTAGTTTTTACTCCACCTTTTATTGTATCTATGATTGGTGCACATATCTCACTAAAACCTCTAATGAACTTCCTATAAAATTGGGCAAGTCCATGGAAGCTCCTTACCTCAATGATGCATGTAGGGGTAGGCCAACATAGTATTGCTTCAACTTTGCTAGGACCCATCTTCAAGGTTCCTTGAGATACCACAAAACCAAGATAGATCAATTCTTGTTTCATAAACTCACATTTTTCCAAGTTAATGGATAACTTCTCCTCATGAAGTTTCTTCATCACAATCTAAAAATGTTGGAGATGTTCCTCCTTGGTCTTATTGAAAATTAGGATATCATCAAGGTACACAACTACAAATTTGCCTATGTAGTCCTTCAACACTTCATTCATCAACCTCATAAAGGTGCTTGGGGCATTGCTAAGCCCAAAAGGGCATGACCAACCATTCATAGAGCCCTTCTATAGTCTTGAATATTGTCTTCCATTCATCCCCCTCCTTAATTTTGATTTGATGGTACCCACTCTTCAAATCCAACTTGGTGTAGTACCTTGCTCCTCCCTAACAATCCATAAGATCTTCAATCCTAGGAATGATAAATCTTTACCTTATAGTGATCCTATTAATTGCCCTTGAATCTGTACAAAGCCTACACTTACCTCCTTTTTTTGATGCTAGAACCACTAGTACTGCACATGGGCTAATTCTTTGTCTGATTAGACCTTGGTCCAAAATTTCTTGGACTTGACTATCATTCTCCTTGTTTTGATCAGGAGTCACCTTGTATGCAGCTTTATTTGGTAGAGATTCTCTTGGTATGAATTCAATATGATGAATTATGGTTCTAGGAGGTGGTAACATTGCTGGTGACCCATCACTAACTATGTCCTTAAACTCCTTCAATAACATTTCTTAATCATGATAACATAGTGTGTTCCTTATCCACTCTTTACTACCTATCCTTCCCTCCTTGTAATAAGACATTAGGTCCTACTGATGTAGACCCCTCATCATCCATGAGTGACTGAATTCTATATGTGACCCCATATTTCTTGAAAGAATAGGAATTCTTCTCCCCATCATGTATTGTCTTCCTATCAAACTACCATGGCCTACCTAAGAGTAGGTGGGATGCATCCATTGGGAGTATATCACACAAGATTTTGTCCACATATTTTCCTATTGAAAAATCAACCCATGCTTGCTCATTTACAAGAACATGTTGACCCTAATTCAACCATGTAACCCTATAAGGGTTTGTATGAGGTATTTTGGTTAGTCCTGGCTTGCTGACTGCCTCCTCTGAGATGATGTTATCAGTAGAATCTAAGTCTATGATCATCCTGCAAACTTTGCCAAGTATCTTGGACTTCACTCTAAAAAGTGCCCTCCTTTCTTTAGCTTCTTCTTTGACAGAATGAGAATCCTCCTAATCATTAGATTCTCCCCACTCTCTGAATCAAGGTTAATTTCAAGAGATTTAACACTGTTAGTCTCTTCTTAGGCAATGTAATTCATTCTCTTCTCACCATGTGAACTAGAAGCCTTCTCAGGGAATCTATAGGCTAGATGGCCTAGTTGATTAGAATGAAAGCATTTCATATTTTCAAAGTGTGAGGCTCTTCCTGAACCCCCAAATATACCTCTTCCTCCACCTTGGAATCCTCTTCCTCTACTCATACTTCCTCTTCCACTGGTCTCATTGACAATTTTAGTCAATTTGGATTCTCCTTGAGATCTATAATCACTGCCTCTACCAGAAAAGCTACCTCTATGTCCTCTATTCTATTTTCCTCTACCTCTCCCTCTTGAGGTCTAATCATGTTTCCTCTTGCTTTTCTCTTCTATTTTTAAAGCCATCTGATAGCATTGTCTCACACTTGTTAGGGTAGTGAGACTCATCTCTTCTTGGATAGACCATTTGAGTCCATTCTGAAATCTATCTAATCTGATAGACTCATCCTCCACTATTTTTGACCTTAAGCATAATTTTTGAAACTCCTCAGTATATGCGTGAACATAAAGGTCTTTTTGTCTGAGGTTTTGTCTCCTCCTATGCATTTGCACTTCATAGTCATCTAGTAGATAAGTCTGTTTCACCTTGGCCAACATGCCCTTCCATATAACAATAGGGTTCTTTCCCTCTTTCTAGCTTTCAGTCTGAACATACTTCAACCAAGTAAGTGCTGGACCCCTCAACCTAGACTTAGCCACTTTCAACTTCTGAGCATCTGTCACACCATCACATTCAAAGTGATTTTTAAGACTGTCTATCTAGTCCATGAATAGATCAGCATCCATTTATCCACTAAAAAGTGGCACACCCTCCAAGGCTTTACCACTTAAGGCCTTTAGTGTTAGAGTAATAGTTCATTTACCTTTATAATTAAATCTATCTGATTTAATTATTAAAGGTCACTATTATTCTTTTTCACTTAAGCTTGTCATTTAGGTGCATAATAATTAATATGTTTATTAATTATTAAATGCACAAACCTAGCTTTCTCCGGCTTTAGGGTTTCTCACCTTATAAGCCACTTTTTGTAATTATTGTATTCATTCTTTTGAGAAATATAATTTTTGCTCTCACTCCGTTTAGATTCTCAAAACCCTAGCTCTCTCTCTCACAGGTTTTGATTCAGCTTCTGGCATTTTGCTTGTAGGTGTTCTTGGCATTCTGTGGATTTGCATGTTTGTGAAATCCTACATGGTATCAGAGCCACCCTGTCGTTGCCGAGGTTCAAGTTTTTTTAAGCCTGGATTCGAAGATGACAGCCACAGCTTTTTCTAAGGTTTTCTGTCACTTTGAAGGAGGCACGATCTTCTGGATCAGTTTGAACCAAAACAGACACTGCCATTGCGTTCAAAAGGCCTGGGAGAGTCGAAATCATATAAAACTCGACTAGTTTAGCCTCTGTGAGCATAGGCAAATTTTTGTTTGGCCTCCTAGGGCCGTATGGCTCGAAAATAAAAAAAAGCCTCAAAAAATTCAAAAAAATGAGTTTTTTAATCATTTCGGGCACTGCTGCCAGCACGCCACCCACGAGCTGCAGCTGGGTAGCGTGCCACCAGCGCGCCCCCGCTGCGCCGCCGGGGCCAGCCGCCGCCCGCGCTCCGCCAATGGACCGCCGCCGCTCAGCCATCCTGCAACCTCCGCCGGTGGCGCCACCAACCCACCACCGCCGTGCCACTGACGGCCTGCGATGGCCAAACGGTCGTCAAACTTAAGATAGTCTCTATGTTTTTCCAGAGAGGTATTGTTTAGAGAGGCAGTTGGTTTTTTGACCGTAACTTGAGCATACGGTGTTATTTTTTTAAAAATGAAATATCGTTGGAAAGGTGTTTCTGAGATGGACGCAATGGTGCTAGTTTTGTTTGCTGATTCAGCTGTTTGAGCTCCTATTTTCAACGTTAAAGTAGAGGCTTTTTTTTCCCTTCTGCTCTGCATCCGGTATTCAGGTTTTTCTCTACTTTTCCTTGTGCTTTCAGTAGTTGATTATTTGCTGTACGGGGGTTAGAATCCTACTTTGTGGGGGGCGGTGCTTTTTCTTTCTGTCATTTACTTTCAGAAATTGACCCTTCTACTTCTATCTTTCTTTCTCTCAATGTCGGACCCCTCTGTGGCCCGGCTGACACCGCATAATTACCACACTTGGAAAGCACACATGACCAGGCTACTCATGTCACGTGGCTTATGGTCATGTCTAGATGAACAC
>MU223641.1:91439-132418 GCA_018584345.1 Thuja plicata
GGGAGATGTTTTGGCATATTCGTTCTAATTCACGCGATCAAGCGACCTGACTTAACTTGTTATATAGCACATGCCTTTAGTGACTTGAAAAAGGTAACGAAGGAAAAGAAGACATGGCTAAAGGGTTGCAAAATGCATTTTTTAACATTAGGCCTTAGGGTTTTTGTAGGGTTATAACAAGATTTTGACAAGGAAAAGGCATGAAAACCTGCAAATTTTTAGAGAACAAGGCAAGGAACAGGGCAAAACAGAAAAAACACGAAATACAACCAACAGTACTAATCGGGGATTCAGAAATGGACCTATGTGAAAACTATGATGCTAAATAAAGAGACAGGGCCTTAGCATCATAGTTTTCACATAGGTCCATTTTTGAATCCCCGATTAGTACCGTGGTCAAATTTCCTGCACACTCATTGCACCCATCAGTACATCCAATAAATCAACACATAAAATAATAGAATACATAACGTAAGTTGAACATACATTCACTCACACTTGCAAAAAAGATTCATTGAACTTAACAATATCTACATCTATTCCATATGCATAACACACTCTTAATAAATCTGAATCTTGATTTCATCTAACATCCACATACTAATCCAATATACAAAACCATCAAAACTAAATCCTAAATAGAAGTCTGCATCACTCACACAAAGTATCTAATAGATTCCTCAATTACATAATCAGGTGTTGTTTACAAGAAAAGGATTCAACAGATCCATAAAGAATTCATGCGTCCCAATAGTCCAACTATAACAAAATCTGAATCGACAAGAGAACATATAAATGATAAATAGTGTTAAGATTATGTCAGACTGGGGTAGGCCTCACATTAGTTAAACCTCATCTCAGAACTAAAAATAGAACACTTCATATCATGAATAAAGAGTATGATTTGGTTAGTGAAGAGACTCAGAAAGATTTTGAGCAGGTATTTCTGGATAGACATATGTATCCTTTAATGATGCATACAACAAAGGTAACTCCAGTTCCTCCCAAATAGGTTACAGAACTAGTGATTCAAAATGCACCTAAGATAGGTCCATAGGTTTTAGCACCCTCAGTTTCAATAGCTTTTGATACAGTAAAAGATTCAGGAGATACTATAGTGATTGATGATATCAAGATATCCATGACTGCCTTTGACAATGATATGGACAAAGTTGAAAAAGCATTTGTAAGGACTGAAGAGACAAAGGAGGTATGCACTGATGACACATCTTTACAAAAAGATGAAGTTCCCTCTAAAGATTCAAAAAATTTGAATAAAGAGGAAGATAATCAAACTAATGAGACACCAGTCATGGAGATCCCAGCAAAAATTGAATGCATGGATACTAGTCAAAATACTATATTCACACCATCCATTCAACCATCAACTTAATTTTTGTCAAGTTTAACTCATGACTCAGCAATTCTAGATGCATGGGGAGAAGAAGATTTGATCAAGATCAATTTCCTAGCCATGGAAAAAGCCAAAGAGAAACAAGTAATGAGAAACCCTCTCTTTTTGGAATCAGTGAACATTCTGAATGACCTAGTGCCTGCAGACAAGAAAGTGGCTAAATTTCAATCAATTGATGATGTAGATAGCATCTTAACAAGCTTCAAATCACACTTACAAGTTTAGTAGACTTAGCTACTAGAATTGCAAAAGATGAGTATAAAAAGGAAAGATTAAATAAACTAATAAAGAATTTTTCCTTAGATTTAAAGTCATTAAATATTAGTCAGACAATGTTGAAAGAGTTGGCACCAAAATGTAGAAAGGTTATAGAAAATTGCATGGGCAAAGGTAAACTCACCTCTGAACATATCAAAAAGATACAAGAGGCAGATATCTTGGTTGATAACATAAGACAATCAGTTGAAAAATCATCTCAAGACATAAACATCTACAACAATATCTATCAAGGTTAGTTAGACAAGATAGAAAAATCTAAAATGGAGATTTGTAAGATAAGGATCAGGAAGACTCAATTGAGAAATGCACTTGCGCCCTCCTTAGTAGTTCTGTATGAGAACATTAAAAAGATTGATGCAATCATTTCTACCTATGATCAAGGACCCAAAATGGATTTGACAAAGATGGAAAATATTACATATTCCTTATGCACCCATCTACAAACAATTGATGCACTAAAGGCATTCTAGCAGCAAGAGATGAAGAATCTGCAGATAGCCTATCCAGATGTATACATGGAGTAAGTCCAGATGTATACATGGAGTAAGTATCTAGAGACTTAAAACTTTGACACCTGTGTCATTAATGTCAAAGGGGGAGTAAATTATGTATGGGGAGTAGTGTATATATGCAAAGAAATATGATATAGTATATGTTAAAAGAAGATAATATATAGTTTCTAGTGTTAGTCAATTTTGAGTAACTTGGTCACATTCCTATGTTACCGTTAATGAAAAAGGGGGAGATTGTTGGAAAGTTGACTCCGAGGGAGTATATGACTTATTTTGTGTTTTCATTATGGAAACAAAGTCATATGAAGTTTTGACATCAAACTTTGTAGTGAAAATTGACTAAGTATAGAAGACAAGACAGAACATAGAATACACAAATGATCAAAGCACCAACGCACGTGTGTACGAATGATTCAAAATAAGTGTCTTCAAACATAATCTCTATGATATGTTTTTATGCTTACCCTATACACACATGGTACAGAATGTTATCATGGACAAGTTACAGAAAGAACAAGTACACTAGCAGTTCAAAATACAGAGTATGAAGCCGACTTCAGGTTTTTGATTAGCGTGTAATATTTTGTTGTGTAAAGGCTAAGTTCCTATTGTAATAATTTTTTAATCATGTATTAAATATTATTGCAAACACACTTAAGCCAATTTGTTTGGAATCATTGTGAATGTTGTTTTTGGGTCGACTAAGGTCTTGTTTATAGTCACTTCTATTTAGGCATAAACATATATATATATATATATATATATATATATATATATATATATATATATATATATGCAATGTAAAGGTATATTAAAAGTGTCGAAGAAATATGCAGAGAAGAGATAGAAGAACAATATAAAGATGTCAGTATGAGATGGAGCCCTAAAATAAGATAAGAGCATAAGCACATAATTGGAACTGATCAGACATCTGTGTCATATACAATAGTTCACTTTTTGGATATAGTGCATATCTATTCTCAGAAGGTTGTAGCCTTCTTTCTCATTAAGTAGTGAGCTCTTGGACAGTGAGTCCCAAACCCTAACAGGGTTGTTTGTAAAAGACTCCTAACAGGGTCAGGCTTTTAACTAGGTCATTGTACTTACATTGTAAAGACTACTCCTAACAGGGCAAAGGAACTTTAACAGGTTCATTATACTAGTGCAATATTTGTGGGTACTAATTCCCACCGAGGTTTTCCTCTGATCAAGGTTTCCCCATAATCATATCATGTGTTATGTGTTCTTGTGTTAAGCTTCAAGTGATATATATTTGATTTATGTTTAAAGTTGTTGAAATAGAATAAATATTTAAACACTGATTCACCCCCCCTCTCAGTGTTTCCAACAGATACTACCTTCATTGTTGTTCCTACATCTGATCAATTTCAAGTCAAATTGTTTTTGCCTTGGATAACTGCTATGCATGCTATTGCTTCTCCTATTCATAAATGTCTTAAGTTCATTCATAATGGAGAAGTAAAAATGGTTAATCATAATTTATATAAACCTTCCATGCCTAGAGATTGTGCTACTCTTGATTTATTTTGTCCCTCATTACCTAATTCATGTCCCCCTCGCCCTGACAACCTTTTTCATTCATATCAAGCTCATAAACATCGCAAGATTGTCGAGTTAAGCATGCCTCAGATAGATCTTAACCATGGTATTTTTCCCACTCCTTCTATACCTCCTTTATTCATTACTGCTAACTCTATTAATCAACCTCCCAGTGTTGCTTCTCAGCCTACTGTGAATCCTACCAATCATCCTACATAACCTGTGAAGGTATCAGTGGTTATGCCTCCTAGTTCTCCACATGTTTCAAACAAAGAAAAATGTAATAAATCTGCTAATGAACATGGTAAGAAGCGTAGAGCTAATGCTAGGGCCTGTGGGTCTTTTCTTTGAAACTCTTTACCTTCTTTTGATCAAACTATGCCTGATGAGTTGGAAGAAGTTAATATTCACAATGATGTTAAGATGAATGAGTATGATGATCCTATTCACATCTTAGATCCTATTTTAATTAATCTTGATGTGGAGGATACTTTAGATTATCCTATTTATCTTAGTGATGAATATGAGACCATTGATCTTGATACTGACTTACCTCATATGCTTTCAAATCAATTAAAAATTACACCTAGTATCGAGCAACGTGATTCTCAAGAGGATCCTTGTTTGGAACTGACTATTATTCCTACTGTATTGGATATAGTCCCTCTTGTGAGTTTCCCACCTTCCCTAAATGATATAAACTGAGATGGGGAGAGTAGGCGATGCGCCTGATTGGCTTACCCTTCATGGTAGCCATTTTTTGTGTTTACATGTTGTACTGTGCTTCTCCTATAATGTGTTTGCTAAATGTTTGTTAGACTCTTTTATACGACCCCTATTACTTTTTTGGTGTAAGGTGATAATGGAATCAAACCTATTGTATAATTCCTCTATATGTGTCTCTATTCTTCTATATGTTGTTTTCATGTTATGTTGTACTTGTGATATTGTTCGTAAATGTTTTCCTTATGTAGTTTGCTTGGATCTATGACATGGTAGCATTGATTCTTTTTGGTCTCCATGTTATGGTCCAAAAAGACTCTTCTTCGTAACTCTTGAGTTTTCTTTCCTCCATTGTGATTGTAGTTCTACTTTCTTTGGGGAATGATGTCAATTCATTTGCAATAATATCATATCTAAATGTACATGTTATCTTATGATCACACTCACCCCATAGTAGGTAGATCCCTTCTCTGTTCTTTGTATGTTTATGTGATATTTCCCTTGATTTGTCTTCATTTGGGGGCATCTCGTAGTGGAAATGTAACCAGTAGAGTTGTTTATGTATTTGTCAAAGCCATTTCTCCTGTTAAAGTGTTAGAAATTACTTTAACATGGAGGCATACCCTCTACTCAATTTTTTCACACAAGAACATTTAAATTTTTTTCAAAACTTAAATTTTTTTCCCTTTATGGATTAAAGACTAATCCTTAAAGCATGGAAATTTTACTTTTTAGGATCTCTTGATCCCTCTAGTTTAAATTTACACAGATCTCTTGATCCCTCCAGTTTAAAATTATAATGTTTTGATCCCTTAAGGTTAGAAGGTGTCCTTAAGAATAGATCTCCCTGATGGATTAACTAGTGAGTAGCCACATTCACTAGGCGGTTCAACTCCATCTTTCCAGTTACACTTTTTCCTTGTATGGTTCACAATGGGACATAAGTTCTCATTGGGAGAGATAACCATACTATCTCTCTCTTTTTCCTTAACTGGTAATGTCTCTCTTATCATGATCTTAGGGTTGATAAAGACTTAATTCCCTTAGGGGCTTGAGGATTTCTTTGTCCCTTGTGATTCCAATAAGACTATATATTCTTTATGATCTCCTTTACCAAGAGTTTGTATTGAGTCCATACTCTTGCTAAAGTGGGGCTAAATGTATAGTAGGAAAATGGAAGCACTTCCATGGTATACTAGTTTATCCTTTCAGGTAAGTGGCTTGGGGTCATGTCAAGCACCTTAAATGGGTTCCTATCTTTGATATGGCTTTATCCCCCTGTTCTGCCCTATTTCCACTTTTTCTAACCTATTTATGGCACCCCAGACTGAGAAATTGGGATTTTGACCTCAGGGTCAAGGTCAACCTTTTTGGGTCAAAGTAGACCTTAACCTTGACCTAGGTCACAATCAATCTTTTCTAGGCCTGGGGTTCAAATTTTAGAATCTCAGGGTTTTCAGATGTTGGTCTTTGTAAAAAGTTAATTCCCACATACGGGTCGGCTGTTTTGGACTTCAGGACAACAAATCCTAAATTATATTTAACATAGGTCCTCTTCTAGGGACATGGATCTAATTAGAATTTAATTCTCCTATGTCAGCCTCTCTAGAGTATTGTACCCTAGTTTCATATAAAAGGAAGCTTTCTCCTCTCATTTTCTCTAATCATGAACTATGATCATCAAGCATAATTGCAAGAAATTTCAAAGACTTCAAGAGTGAATTCCAAAGGTTAAGAAGCAAGATTTAAAGCAAGCCAAGTAGCCATTAAATTATTCATCCATTCTCAAGAACCTCTCAAGCATCCATTTTCATCAAGGAGATCCATTAGTGGCCATTGAAGGATTCAAGCTCCATGGAGCCCTCTTGTTGAAGATTTCTCCATCCACATTCCTCCAAGCCTCTTCCAATTCAAAAACACATTCAATATTGGTGTTGAAGATCTACAAGTAATTGATTGAAGACATCATACATTCTCCATTCTACAATCTACATCCATTTGGTGCATCCGTACTTGTGGGTTCAAGGATTCAAATCCTCCACAAGGACTTTTACATGAGCAAGGTGAATTGTTTCATTTAATTTGTTTATTTCTGCAATTTCAATTATATATTTGAGGTTAATTCCAAAGCTGGGGTTTGACCAATGCAAACCCCTCCCCCCCAACAAACAAAATTTTTTCTATTGCAGGTACAGGTTCAGAACAGTAGATTGGGATGGAGATTCAGATACCCTTTTCAGAAAACTTCCGGGATCCAAAAATAGAATTTCAGTCTAAGACTTTTTAGGTTAAGACTTTTTAGGTCTATTCTGCCCTAGGGTGCAATCAAAAATTCTTTCCAATTGTGACATTGACTTGAGGGTACAAATCAGAACTGTCTCGAAATAGAAAAATATTTTTGGGTTTTGTCCATCTCTACATTTCTATTCCAGATCCGGTCTCAGATTTTCCATAAACTCAATACAAGTTTCAGAAAATTGCATTCTTTAGATCTGCAATATTCAAGGTTAGTACATTTCTCCCATTCAATTCAATTAAGATTATCAATCTATCTAAATCTAAAATAAATTCAAATCAACAAATCGGGTACTTAAGATCTTCCTTCCTTATTCTTGTTTCCAAATGGTTGATTCATTTATGCATTAATCCTTCCGTTTGGGTTAATCAATTTGGATCTTTCATTTGCATATCTAAGGATAGAAGGAGAACATCTTATTTACCCCCATAATATTTTTAAATGTAATGTATTTTATGTTAAATGAATCCACTTTCAAAAACCATCATTTCTTACTCTACACATAGTTTAGTGACTTCAAGGAACTCATGGCTCTTCCTTCTCTAAAGTCTTTAATCTTTTGATCAAGTGTGGGTGTTGGTTTAGTGAAGACCACATTATCTTCTTCTTCTTCATTATTCTCATCATTTAGTATGAGTTTTCTCCTTGACCTCCTCAAGGTGACAATAGAAGTAGTGCCTTTTACCTTTTTTTTTGTCTAGGTGTTGTCTTCCTTTTCTTCTATGGAGGATCAATATCAACTTCTTCCCTTTCAAATTCAACATTTTCTATCTCAACTATATCCTCTTTACTCTCAGAGATGGCAGGAGAGTTAGAGGTCTTTCCATACTTCTTCTTGAATGTATCAAGTCTCTTTCTTCCTCTTTTTATTATCTTAGGAATTTAAATTTCCAAATATATCCTACTCTTTGCTTCCTCATATGTTCCAAAGTAAGGTGCCTTTGGATTGATAGGTTAATTCACAAGAACTTCCATGATATCTTTAGTTTCATCATTGTTAACTTCATATGGTAAAGGTTTTACCCATGCAACCCTAGGCCTTGCTTCTTGTACATGAACCTTATCACAATCCACTAGAAAAAAAATTTCATCTTTGTACTTCTCAACTAGTTGATTAGGAATTATATATCTACTCTACATCTTCTGTTTGAAGCTTTCAAAGTATCCATCTATTATGCTATCAAAGTTGTCTCCTAAATCAGCTATGAAATCATTAATTTTATGGATAATTGGTCTATGTTTCTTCCATGCTATTGTTCCTTTGGAGGGAAATAACTTTTCAACATAAAAGAGTATGTAGATTAGAAGAGAACCAAACTTACATGAATTTTTTTTTGATACTCGGATGCTCTCCATATTCTTCCTCAACTAAGTGAGTTGCAATTCAGCTAGGTCAAGCACCAAATTCTTATTTACTACCTTGTAAGCTAGGTCAATAGCTTTGCATGCAACACTATTGGGTATGCTCGAGTTGTATATCTTGTGGGCTATCACATGAATGTCAAATTTCATCTCCATATCAGTTACTCCATTGAGTCTCATGCCTCTTTCATCCCACTTGACAAGGGTTAGCTTAGCTAGTTCTTCCCTATTTAGGGTTTTGGTTGCTTTTGGCTTTTCTAGCATAGGGAACCCAGTAACATGGTGAATTATCTACTTAGTGATCTTCATAGGATGATCCAACCAAAGTTGTATGTCATGAACATGACTAAGAACATATCTCATCCATTTAGTCTAGAAGTTCCTTGACATATGTATGATATGTGTCAAACCCTTGGTTTCTAGGTGTTTATGCTTGGGCTTTAGATTCCCATCTACACATAATTTATCATATGCTTGATTCATCTCACTGGTTGTAAGCTTCTATTTGATCCAAATTATCATAGAAGTTGTGAATGACATTAACTAGTAACACTCTTGGAGGAATCAAGGAATGGGATCCCATTGGGTCTATCTCCTCTACAACTTTCAGATGAAGTTTGAACACCAGGGGATCACAAGTTGCATTCCTTACTAGCATCTTAGAACCTTTCTTGACCTTGCTACTAGAAGTGGATGCCATAATGATCGAACGAAATGATCAAACTCTGCTTACAATCACAAATTCACACTGAATTGCTAAGGGATTTGAATTGACTTGTAAACTTAAAGCTTTGTAAGAAATAACTTTTTTAATCCTTCATTTATAAGATATTTTCAAATGTTAGGGTATTTCATTAAATGATCCATACAAAGTAGCTAGCGTGACTCAGGTGCTTCTCCAAGATTCACTCAGAAGCTCAGGTGAAACTAGCTTTCCAATTATTAGTATAGCTTGACTCATCTCAGGTGAGATAGAGTGAGTAAGGTGTAACTAACATTCTAACTTAGGTTGAAGTATAGTATATCCTTATGCATCAATATGTAGATATGGACTGTATTTCTCATCTAGAACTGATGTAGGATGGCTTGTATTGTACAGTTCCAGTCATCTCCTTACTTTCCTATTTTGTAATGATAGATCCACCCATCTCACTATTTAGGGTGTCATTAGATCCTTCATTGCTTTGATCTAAATTATCTAAGGATTTCCTTACCCCTTGCTTGCTCATCTATGTTCTAATTTTAGAGACTTTGGCTTTTCCATTCTCAAAACTAGTATCAACTTTTTCTCTATTCATATATTTCTTGCTTAGATGAACGAATTGTTTGCACACATAACATTTCTTAGTAGGATCTCTTTTTCTGAAGTGAGTCTTCATACAATTTTCACCGACATGTCCATATTTACCATAGTGACAACATATATACCAAGTGTTGTAATCCCAACCAAAGATTGCCTTGGATAATTGTTCAACATGATTCCACTTCTTAGTTCTGCACTCGAAAGATTTATGACCTTGTTTGTTTTTTATTAAGGTAAATACAAGTTTTGAAAGGACCCTGAAACCTTTTACAATAAGCTACAAGAGATAAGCATCAAAGGAACATACAAACATAGAAATAATGCATCAAACAAAAGGCAAGACCTAGAAAGAAACCCTAGAATGAAAACAAGAAATTACAAAAACTGTTAAAAGAACGCACAGTTTCTAGCACAACTTCTAGCACAAAGACTAGCACAATTTCCAACAAAATTTTTAGATCTGAAGAAGAAACATTACATCATTTTCTGGTAGGCTTCCTCTACCTCCTTCTACCTTTCTTCCATTTTGTCAATGGAATCCTTCAGCTCAAGCATCTCTTTCAGGATCTCAGGGACTTTTCTTTTTATACCACTTCGGGTTCTCGAACTAGGGCCCAAATTTCCTGCCTTTTCTTCAATGGTAATTGTTGTATTTTCTAGTAGACTTCTTTCTAGATAAGCGCATAACACTTTCAGGTTCTAAACTAAAACTTGAAGCTCATCATTGTTGTGCTTAAGGATGATCCATATCATGTCCCCATTGTGGCTTATTTGTTCTTTAATTTCTTTTATCTTTTCTTCCACAGTCTCATTAACTCTAGTAGTGAACTCCTCATCTCTGTTACTATCATTTACCTTAATCATCAACTTTTTCTCCATTTCCTCAACCTTGGCTTTGAAAGGCTCCATAGCCTCCTGCATCTCAGTCAATTGTTGCTTTATAATCTTCATCTCCTCACTAAGCCAGTCTTCCATACTCACCCCATAGTCCACTTTGCTTTTTGGGATTCTGTCATCTCTATCAAAACTGACCTCTTCTGGGCCCATTCTCCATTTCTTAATGTTCCTTTTCTCAGCCTTTAAAGTCAGCTGCTTATTTTGACCCTCCTCACCTTTGTCCTCATTCTTCTTCTCCTCTTTTTCATCTCCCTCTTTTCCATCTCCCTCAATTTCCATTTCTTTGTTACTAGCTTCAGCGCCCTCGCCCTCTTCATTAGTAATAGGAATTTCCTCCTCTTCCATCTGAGAGTACTCCTTACTTAGTTGATCATCTTTCTCCTTTTCCAGATTCTCTTTATTAGTCTCACTATCTTCATCATTCTAGATCTCTTTATCTTTTCCCTGATTCTCTAGGGTTTCATCACCAGTCTCCTCCCAAATTTCTAGATTTTCCCTCTTCTTTGTTCTAACCCTTTTCTTCAGACTCTATTTTTTAATTTCCTGCTTAACCTACCTTGCAATCCCATTAACCCTCTTGGGGATAGGTTATGGGATATGGTTGTGGGCATAATCAGAAATTAATAGAATGAGTCCCACATGGAACACCGGGTTACTCAATTTCTTTCTATGTTCCATTACGCTATAATGCAATGAACTCAGGAGATAAAAAGGGAACAAAATATTTTTACCATGCCTGAACTGGTTAGCCAGGATGAAGTGTAGATTGTAGATTTTAGAGTATCTACCATCCAAGGTAAAATACTCAATCATAACTATAAGAATGTCAGCCCAGTGGGATTTAATTTTTTGGATATCAACATAATCCCCCGTTCCTTTACTAAGAAGGGCCTCTTCATCTTTAGTTTTTAGGAAAATCTTGAAAGCTTGAGTTCTGCCCTCTTATTGTCTCTATAGAATTTCATGCCCTCACAAGAAAAGCCCTTAATTTCATAAATAACCCTCATGGAGAGAGTAAAAGATTTTCCCCATAGGTTCACTTTCCCATCCTTCCAACCCTCTGCAAATTTTTTTGTTATGTTTGTATCCCAGCCATGGAGCTTCTTCGGATACTAAGAAACACCTCCCTTTTTCAACCTTCTCCAGACCATCTTCTTCTCTTTCCATTTGGTGTAGTCAATCTGCTCCTCCCTCTTCAGACCTCCACCCATTTTTTCTTGTTGCTTTCTAAAAGTGCCGATACTTTGCAATGTTGAACGCAGGTTTCCGGCAAGCTTTACTATTGTGATTGTTCTAGTTTGAGTTTAACACCCAGAAAGCATGTGGTGTCACTATTCTCATTAATCCTATTTCCTTTGAATGATAGCACACATTACTTTTAATAATTAAAGATTACCTCATCGATAATTATGATTATTTATAACTCCTTCAATACTGTTCATCCTATCGCACCTGATAAGACTAACCGTCTCCATTTTAAAATCCGGCTCACCTCGCCATGATTGCATGACAGCAGATAATACTCCAAAATTTGCAAGGCCATCCCCCATCATATTACCTTCTTTGGAAACATGTGAAGTATGGTAATCTTCAAAATTGGACAAAATGGATTTGATTTTTTCAATGATATGGCTTTTTTTCCATGAAGTTTCATGAGTGCCTTTTATACATTTAATTATATTAAGAGAATCTCCCTCCAACCATAGTTTAGAGAAGCCCATATCTTTGGCCAACATAACCACATGAAGGGAAGCCATAGCTTCAGCCATATGGTTTTTCTAAACTCCCAACGGAGCCACCACAGCTCCCAGACAATTTCCAGCAGAATCCCTTATTAGGCCTCCTACTCCAGCAGTCCCTGAATTTCCTTTAGTAGCCCCATCAAAATTACCTTTGACCTAGCCACTTGGAGGGGCACTCCATCTGGTATTTTCCCTCAAGTTTGGGTTACTATCTTTTTGCACCTGAGTGTTCATAAATATATCTCTGATATAGAGAGAATTCTTGTAGGGGGAGTTGCTAGATAGCCAATTTTTAAAATTTTCTAGAAAAATTCTACAAACACTATTAGCCACAGTTTGATAGGGGGATCTTTTTTCCCTGAAGATTTTATTATTTCTTTCCTTCCATATTCTCCATGTGAAGTGGGGCAGAATTAGCTTCCAAAGACATTTGTCTTCCTTACCCTTAAGGGGACAGTTCCATTGTTTAACCATGTCCTAGAAATTATAAGGTTTGACCCACTCCAGGTTAATGACATTGAGCACTGAATTCCTAACTTTACAGGAGTAGGGACAATGAATCATTATATGATTATAGTTTTAAGCTTTAGAAGATTAGAGGATACATCTATTAGGCATACTGAATCCCCTTTTGCAAAGATTATCCACTGTAAGGATTTTATTCTGAACAAGAAGCCATAAGAACATGTTTATTTTAGGAATAAGAATGTTGTTCCATACCTTACAGCTAGAAGAGTGGTTATCCTTTTGGTGCAGAAGAGTAGAGGCAGAAGAGACAAAAAAATTTCCATTATCCTCTGGCCCCCAGATCAAAGAGTCTTGTTTATTAGGTCTAATAAACGAGGGAGAAAGAAACTTACTAACCAAATGAAGATAATCATCAAAGGAACTAAGGTCTACCCATTTATCATTGATCCAGTAATCAAAAACCTTCTCTCCAACAATTTCAGTACAATCAGTAATCACTAGCATCCTTTCCTTCTTGTCACTAAGGGCTTCTTTCTTCAGCCATTTATCTGTCTAGAAATTGATTTTCCTACCGTTTCCCAGCTTCCATCTAGCCCCTTTTCTGATCAAATCCCTACTTTTTCTTATACTATTCTAGATGAAAGAGCCATGGATCTCCAAAGGGTCCCTAAGCACTTCCTCCAAAGTGGTTAAGTGGTAACTTCTCTTGATGATAGCATTCCATTCCTTCTCTTCTTCAAAGATTCTCCAGCACTATTTTGCTAGCAAAGACTTATTAGTATTTTTGATACTTCTGATGCCAAGCCCACCCCATTTCTTAGGTTTACACACCACCTCCCAGGCCACAAGGCTTAACCTCTTCTTCTCTTCCACTCCAAACCAAAGAAACCTTTTCTGAATTTTTTCAATCAAGTTAGCATATTTCTGAGGAATTTTAAACAGACTAAGGGCGTAGACTGAAAGATTTTGAAGACTAGATTTCAGAAGTTGAACTTTTCCAGCTTGGCTAAGACTAGCACCTTTCCATCTAGCCAACTTATTATGAAATTGGTCAATAATTCCATTCCAAAATTCCTCATCAGGTTTAAGGCAAAGAGGGAGACCCAAATAGGTAGATGGAAGAGTCCCTATCTTGCATCCCAAAATAGAGGAGATCTTCCTTTGTCTATCTTCAGAGGTATTACAGAAAAATAAGGAACTCTTCTCCCAGTTAATAGATTGACCTGAAGCTTTAGTGTAATTGTTCAAGGCCTTTTTCATGTTCCTGGCTTCCATTATAGAGCCCTATAATAGTATCATCCAAAAATTTCTCATGAGAGCACTTATGCTGAGCCGAAGAAGGTTGGAGACCATAAATTTGACCAGATAAAACCAAGCTTCTTATGGATCTCCCAAGACTTTCTTCCATTATAGAAAAGAGAATAGGGGAAATGGGATCACCTTATCTAAGCCCTCTAGAGGGGTGGAAGAAGATGGAGGATCATCCATTTACTAGCACCAAGGAAGACACTATTGTAACCAATTGTATTATCATTCTTATTACATCTTTATCAAATCCAAAGGAGCTAAGAATTTTAGACAGGAAAGAATAGTCCACTCTATCATAAGCTTTAGATAAGTCCAGTTTCATCAAAAAAACCTATTTTTTAGAGGCTTGAAGGCAATGAATATTCTCATGCACAACCATAATAGAATCAAGAATTTTTCTTCGAGGGACAAACCCATTCTGTTGAGGTGAGATAAGATTTGGTAGTAATCTCAAAATTATAGACATCATAACCTTCAAAATGATTTTATAAAGAGAATTGCACAGGCTTATAGGTCTGAAGCCATCAACCGTATCCGCTCCAATTTTTTTTGGAATGAGAGAAATAAACATTGAATTGATTTCCTTGAGAATAGATTTAGTGCCAAAAAATTCTTTAACATTAGAACAGACATTTCTCCCAACAATACTCCAAAACTGCTGGAAAAAGAACATCTGAAACCCATCCAGGCCACAAGATTTCTCTCCTTCAAAGGAGAGGACAACTTTCTTAATTTCAGTATTTGAAGGAATAGCTTTTAAGAGATCATTAGCAGCTGAATCCAGAATGTGTGGAATAAAAGATAGAATATTCCTCTCCTCAACCATGTCAAGGCTTTGATCTTTAGAGAGTAAAGACACAAAATAGATCACCATTTCTTCCCTTATTTGTTCATCTTTGGTTATTTTTCCATTTCTTGTGGACAAAGAATGGATTCTATTTATAGCCTTAATGTTTAAGAGTAGTGAGATGAAAGAATCTTGTATTCTTATCTCCCGCTTTAAGCCAGAGGGATCTAGATCTCTATCTCCAAAAAGTCTCTTCTTTAGCTATAATATTATGAAGTTCAGCAAGGGCTATATTCTCTTGACTTCTCAGATTTTCTGATAACCCATTCCTTTAGATTTCCTCCTAGATATCATTCAGTTCTATTTGGGATTTAATTTTTTCTTTGAAAATATCTCCATAGGTATGCTTATTCCAAATTTAATCATTTGTTTTGACATTAGCTAGTTTCTTGACCACTTTGAACATAGTTGTTCCTTCCACCTCAATTTTTCACCACTCCCTAATTTTATTTTCCAAATCAGGATTGTCTAGCCACATCTTCTCGACTCTAAAAGGAGCATTTATTTTACCAAAAAACAGAGAGACATTGAGGGAAATAGGGAAATGATCCGATCCAATTCTTGTAAGGGAGGAAAGGGCACAAGAGAACTTGGTATACCATTCCAGATTTATCAGAGCCATATCCAACTTAACTTGTATCAAGTCCTCTCCCACCCTGAAATTAGACCAAGTGTAGTTTATCCCTTCTAGATCAACATCCATTAGTCCTTCATTGATAATTAAATTCATAAAGTCAACTCTGCTTTCCACTTGGGCTAAATTACCACATTTTTTGTCTTCCTTCTTAAGAGGGGTGTTGAAGTCTCCCATAAGGATGAAATTGTTATCTCTTCTTCCTTCCATCTGCTCATGCCGATTATTCCATAATTTAAGTCTTCTTGTCTTAGTATTTGGAGCATAAACACTGATTAAAGTCCAAGAAAAGTTGTCCTTTAAACTCCTAAGATCAGCAACAATGAAATTTTTATCTTCTTTAAGGCACTTACAGTCAAAACAAGATTGGTTCCAGAAGATAGCCAGACCTCCCGAGACCCCTTCCGAACTGCTTCCAATGCATTTTCCATGTTTAACGAACTTTATACTTTCTATCTTATCTTTGCTCATTTTAGTTTCTTGAATCAAGAGAATATCAGGTTTAGAGTCTCTAACTAGATTCCTAACTACATCTTGCTTATGAGGACTATTGAGTCCTTGAATATTCCATGAGATAATCTTCATTTAAGGATTGGGGTACAAACCTAATGGATAGTTAATTGTTTTCCATCAACAATGTTCTATTTTGATTCCTCCTCCCTTTGAGTTTTCTTTGACCTTCTTCCTTTTTCTTGTTTTGGAGTTCCTATATCTACTTTCTATTTTTTAGTTAGAACTCCTAGTTTTTGGCCTCCTGCCTTCTTGTTTGATTTCCCCATAGATGAACTCTTAGCTTTCTTTCTAGAGCTTAAGTTTGGTTCAAAGATAATAAGCCTTCCCTCAAGGGATTTTGGGCTTTTCTTATTTGAGCCCTTCTTTGAACCCATAGTTGACCACAACTTTTCCTTTTCTTCTTCCTTCTCTTTCTTTTGTTTCTCTTTCTGGTTTGAGTCTATTGGAGAGTCAACTTTACTTTCCTTGATTAAGTCATTTGAATTCTTCTATTTTTATTCTGACCATTGATTTTCCTTTACTGCCATTTCCTTCTCTACTTCTTTGTGCCTCTCTTTCTCTTCTCCTTTTACCATAGTAACTTTTTATTATTTTCTTTTATCATTTTGTTTTGTTTCAGCTTTGGTGATTTCCCCTCTTTCTTCTGTTGTTGAGGTTTCATGGGAGACTTGCTTATCATTTTCTTGGACATCTTCACCATTTTTCTTCTGTGGGGAGGACTCATTCTTTCCTTCCAGCAAGCTCGGGGTCACCTGCATTTCCTCTATTTTTATTTTCCACTCCATTCTCTATCCTTTTGTTTTCTCCTGATCCTTCTTTTTTTCCTTTTGGGTTTTTTGAGGGTAGTGTTTCACCCAATGACCCAATTTATTACAAGTACAATAGGCAAAATGCATCAATTCATATTCTATCTCTTGATTCCATGTCCCCAATTTTGATTTCAAAGATATAACCTAAGGGAGGTCAACATTCTGTTGAATGTTTACACATATTCTAGCATAAACTTGTCTAGTTCTGGCTTCAGTCATTGGATCAATAAATAAGAGTTCCCCAAAAGAACTTGCAATATCTATTAAGTTATCTTCATGCTAGTAGTCCAATGGCATCCCAGGGAGATGGATCCAAACCAGCACTGCCATGAAAAATCTTTCATTCTAGTCTAGACTCATTGTCCACTTTTGCAGTGATAAGATTTTCCCATCATCCAAGCTCCCCCACATAGAACTTTTGAAAGATCTTCCCCATTTGAAAACACAAAGGAGAAGAAACCTTTCGACATAGTTGCTACATCGACTTGACCTTTCAGCCTTGATTTTTTATCCACAAAGGATCTAACTAGATCAATATTTGGTCTCGGGCCCAAAAATTTTCCTACTAGGGTAGAGGCCATGATAAACACCGTGTGGTCAACTAACTAATCTGGTATCTTAATACCAATCTCACCTTTCAGTGTGTCAGATAATATATCCACTTTGGGGAAGATAGACTTACCTGATGGTTTTATGCCAAAGAGGCCTGCCCACTTGCCTTTCCCTAGATTCACAGAGAGATCATGTGACTTTTCTTGGGATGAATCTCTCCCTTCATTTGAATGTTTTGGATTTTCACCTCTTGTCCCATATCTGACCCATTGTCCCTGTTGGACAGAAGTACCATTGATTCCCCTACCTTTTCTACTGATCTGACAACATTCTCTTCTCCTTCTGTCAAAGATCTAGCAACAGGTCCCTTAGCTTCCATCTTCCCTCCAGAAACAAAATTCAAAATTTGAATTCCCACCTCCTCTCTCTCTCCTCCTCCTCCTTCCCTCTCGTGCTCCATTATTTTTATGACCTTGTTTGTTGCATTTGTAGGATTTCCCTTAAAAATTAGGTTTCTCTTTGCATTCACTTTCTCTATGTCCATGTTTTTTGCAACTGTAACATTTACCATTAAATTTTGACTTTCCATTGCTCCAACATTTATTTGATGTATGTCCCAAGATACCACAATGATTGCATGTAGGTTTGTTTTTCCTTTGAGATCCTTGCTGTGAGGATTCACCTTGTTCATTATAACCTAATCCAGTTTGTCCATGATGTCTAAGTTCTGTTGCCTAATCCATGCTATTTTTTGAATTCATCATACTTTCATTTGTTTGTTTTTTCAGTATTGAGATCATTCTGCAGTCTTTCATTTTCTATCCTTTGATTGACAACTTCTTGTGTTGCATTTTTGAGTTGACTTACCAAATCAATTTGTTGAAGTGACAAGTGTTGAATTTCTTGTTATTTTCTTCTAATCTTCTACTCAGTATTACTTTACCTTCTTGTGCTATATTTCTGTCATATTCTGCTTTGTTCTTTAGTTCCATGACTTCACACATTCTGTTTGAGTGAAATTCTTGTTCTCTTTTCAACTTTCTGACTTCTTCATGTAGACTGAGATTCATTGAAAGAAAGTCTTCAATGGTTGCATCAGCTTCTTCTAAGCTTCTATCTTTGCAAAATTATTCAATTCTTTCTTCTATATAGTTCTTGTCATTCATCAATACTACTAATTCTTTTCTTCTCTTTAGGGAAAGAGAGAGCTTCTCCTTAAGTTTTATGATCTGATCCATAGCCACTTTAAGATCTATCTTTTCATTCTCAATGGCTTTCTCCAGTCTGTATGTTTCCATATCCTCTGATATTTTATCAAGCTATTAAACCTTTGATAAGAGAACCATTTATCTAATACCAATTATTGGAATTATATGATGTGCGCAGTGACTGAGAGGGGGGGTGAATCAAAAACCAATAAAACTTAATATTTTAATCCACAATTAGATTAACTTATTTGTTTGCATGCATATAACTTGAAAGTAAAGAAAACATAACACAATATTTGATCACCCAGAAACCTTCCAAAAGAAAGTAAAACTGGGGTGGGGATGATACCCACAAGATTTATCACTGCACTATAAATTTAGCCTATTAGAGCTTACAATGACCACTTTTGATGGTCTACCCTGTTAGGAGCATAGAAAGGACTGTCAAGTCCACCTTTTTAAATGATTTAGTACAATACAATCAATAATGCAACTCTGTTAAGAGATTTAAGAAAAGACTATTAGGTCAACCTTGTTAAAGGATTTTGCTGAACCACCTATGAGAATGAACTAGTTGATGATCTTCTTTGTGCAACTGTGATTGGTGAATAAGATCCTTTGAATTTAACTGATCACCTGAATGTGATAGATGAGACTCTATTATCCTCAATAATTTTGCACTTAATTCAAACTATCAATCGCATGCCTTATAATCATATTCCTTATTTCTTCATATATTTCATTCCATTTCTACATCATATTGGATAAAACAAACTATCTTACATATATATCTTTATCCAACAAATAACTTTGTAAGTTGGCTTGAAATAAACAAAATTACATTTAACAATATATGCAAAGTTAGCTTCAAACTATCACTCGGGTCCAATAGACTACTCGGGTGATAAATTGTCACTCGGGTGACACTGAATATTTGGGCAATGCTGTATACTTCAAAAACACTGATAACTCAGGGAACACTGATAAATAAGTTTTTTGACACTAATTGACAATATTTCTTTCCATAAGGTCTACAACACCTCTATCTATCAATACACATCTAACACAAGTTTTGTGAATCAAGACTTCAATGTGTAGGTGTTGGTTATGCAGATGAGTCAATAATTTGTCATCTTCTTCTAAAAAAGAGAGGTAATGTGGAGCTGAGATATGATTTACCATTGCCTTGAACTTGTCTACATCAATGTCTTTTGGAACATTTGCAGAATGTAGGGCTTGTTCAAGAACTTCCCTATGCACTGAAGAGATCTTTAGTAACTAAAATATAGAAATTTGAGCTGAGGTTCTTTGCAACTGGTCTACCAAGTTATAGTTTGCACATGGGATAGTAATTATTTGTCTTGTTGCTGCTTGTTTGGGAATTGTGACAACATGTACTTTAGAGGGTGTCACTTTCTTGGATGAGTATTGTGCTCCTTTGATCGTGACTTTTTCTTGGCTTTGAGTCACCGCGTTTGATTGTGTTGATGTGTCTTTAGCACCTTTAATAGTGATCACATTGACTGATTCACTTTTAAGGTCCAACATGTTGATTACATCAATTAATTATTGGAGTAAGTGTAATTTACTTCATTTCCTTTTCCTTTAGAAGATTCCCCTTTTTTGGAGTTAGGGAATGGTTTGTTAAATGTTGTGTGATCTTCGTTAGTGGTATGTCTTTCCACCTTGATCTTACCTCTTTAAATAAGGTCTTGTATAACATGTTTTAGTTTAAGACAATAATTAATCTTATGTCCTTTGTTTTTATTAAAGACACAATAGGCATTTCCATTCCACCATCTTGGTTTAACTTCTGGTTCCCAAGGTTTTGAATTGGGTAATGTGAGGACTTTATTATCCAAGAGTGTCTTCAAAACTATCTCAAGAGGTTCTCCCAATGGTGTAAATTTTCTTTGAGGTATAGTTCATGGTTTACTCTTGTTATTCTCATTGTTTTCTCTTTGTATTGTGGTTGTTACCTTAGCCTCTTTGTTCACTTGTAAGCTATTCCTTAGATTGAACACTGCTAGTTTAGGATTAGCATTGGATGCATCTACCACTCCATTATTAACAAAATTATTGTTTTGTTTTCACCACTTAGGCTTGTTGTTGTAGTTGGTAGATTTTCTATCACTTTGGAGTGTGATTTATCCTTTCTTAACCATGACATCTTCAGCATGGATGGCATTCTTGAGCATCCTATCAAAGCTTGGTGAATCTTTCATTTGCAATGCATAGTTCATTTTGGGTACCAAGTTGTTAATAAAGATTTCCATCTTTTCTGATTCGGGTATTGATCTTGAGTACCTAGCAAAGATTTTCCTCCACCTTTGTAATAAGTGTGTAAAGGATTCACTGGTTCATTTCTTTGTGTTACATAGATCCATCATGGTTATGTTATGTTGTATATTATAGGATTAATATTGAACAAAATGTTGGATTAACTCCTCAAAAGATTTCACACTGGGTGTGAGTTTGGAGAACCACTCCATAGTATTTCTTCCTAAACTTCCTAGAAATAGCCTCATTAGATATGTAGGTTCATGCATGTACTCAATGCTTAGAGCACAAAACTCTCTCACATGGTTGTGTGGACCAGTTTCTCCCATGTACTTGTCGTATTTGGGTCTTTCCATGTTGGGAGGAAATGGAACCATGTTGATACTCCTGTCAAAAGGAAATGGACATATGTGGTCCAAAGAGTATTTTTTTGTTGGTTTGACCTTTTCTTGCTTGAGTTTTGTGAGTTCAAATTGCATTAAGGTCAATTATTTGGTGAGAATAGAAATAGGTGTTGGTACTTCTTTCTCCTTTAGTCTCTCAACATCATAAACTTTAGGGCCTGTTTGTTTCGCAGAATTTGTGCATGCTAGAATTGCCAATTCTAGAATTTTGCTATTCTCAAAATGAATTCTAGAATATGGGCTTGTCCTGTTTGGTTCACCTGGAAGATGACTGAGAAGATGCATATTTTGCATTTGGTTCCACAAAACTGCAATTGGAATTGGAATTTTGTTTTTGCACACATACACATATACACACATGATGTGTGTATATACACACATATGTATATATACATATATGTGTATATATACACATATACATATGTGTATATACACACACATATACACACACATGTGTATATATACACATGTGTATATGTACGCATATATGTATATACACACATGTATATACATACATGTGTATATATGTGTGTGTATACACATACATGTATGTATATACACATGTATACACATATATACACATGTGTATATATATACACATACATGCATGTGTGTGTATACACACATAAATACATATATACACACATTTGTGTATATATATACACATATACACACATATACATACATATGTGTATATATATACATGTGTGTATATACACATGAGTGTATATACATACATGTATATATATATTATATATGTGTGTGTGTATATACACTCATATGTATATATACACATGTATATCTATACACACATGTATATATATACATCCTTATAGAAATATAATATACATTATTGACACAAAAATGAGAATGCATTTTCCTTCCCAAAATAATACTCTCAATTCCAATTCCACTTTTCAATTCCAATTCTAAGTCTAAAGGGGGAATTGTGGAATGCTCAAAATGACCCAAAATTAGAATTCACATAACCCTATTTCAATTTTTAATTTTGGAACCTAACAGGGAATTGAACATTTTGGGAATTAAAAAATGCCAATTCCTGGTCAATTTCGTGAAACAAACAGGCCCTTAGGAAGTTTGACTCCAAGAGATGCTAGATGTAGGAAGTATTTCTCCTTGTCTTCACTAATGATCTTTTCCAATGTTCTTTGGAATTTTCTACTTTGTTTGAGTCTGTTGTACTCTTCCTTGGGTACGTCTTCATTACTATCCAAGTCAAACAAAGGATGGTTGATATGTTGTTCTTCCTTGCTACTACTATCTTGGTATTTTTGGTTTTGTTCATTGTTATATTTATCAAAAGCTCTACTTCATCCTTGATGAGGAATGTCTATTGCAGGTGAGTCTGTATTGAATAGGGGATTACGAGATGTCTCTCATTGTTGAAATTTTAGTAATATAGGAGGTACCTCTGATTCGTCAGAAAGATACTTGTTACATCTTGTGTTAACCATGAAAGCTAGATGTCAAATTTGTCAAAGGTTTTCCAATAGTGTCAAATAGAATCTCAAATTGTTCAAGTAAGTGTGTCCAAGAAGTAAAATTTTGTTTGTGTTTGGTGGAAGTGAATGACTACAGCATTAGAGGGTTAGAATGCCCTGATAGTGAGCTAAGAATCAAGATGTTTTGATAAGTGAGAAGACCAATTGTGAGAGTCCAAAAGGACATGCAAGGTAGACTCCTAAGAAAGTTGTGAAACAACAATAGGTGGACCATCATGAGAAACATGACCAGAGTGAAGAGCCAAAAGGGTATCCAAAAGTATTGAATTTATCTAAGAGACACATGTGCAAGTTCCCACTATCATAGATGTGACTCCCTAAATGTGAGATTTTATTTACCAGATGCGAGCTTATGCTTAACTAGATGCGAGTTTCAATTTTCAGTATACGAGCAACTTTCCTGCATGCAAGCCAGGAATGACCAAAAGCGATGAAGTTCCCTAGATGCGAGCTAATGCAACCAGATGTAGCTAAGACAAACCAAAAATGAGCCTCTGATCATTTTGAGAATTTTGTTAATTTTTTCTTGAAATACGTTAAATTTTGTCTGACATCAGAGTTTTTTGAGACTTTCCAGTGAGTTGTAAACAACATGTATGTCAGGGAATGAATATTATTGCTTTCTTTAGGATTTGATATTTTTTCGTGAGTTTTTAGGACACATCAAGCAATGTTTTTTTGTTAAAGGTGATGAAACACTTTCCCTATTCCCTAGATTCTAAGCATAGAATGAAAATATTTTCTCATAGACTCAGGTACACACTCACATGCTAATAAGAATATAACCATCACCAAGCACGCAATGGCTCTAGTCATGATGCCATATTAGCCAACTTCAAATGCAAGTGAGGGAATGAAATGATGAGTATCTAGGGGCAATTACTATTTTCCTTGCATAAATATTATCACCCTTTCAGAGATAAAACGGGTTTGTTTTGGCTACAAGTGTTTTGTAATTGTGCGAATGCATTTGGAATCATCCCCAATAGAATTACACAAGGAAAAAATGAGGCGTATAGCGCTATGAGTACTCAAATGTTTGTAGTCTAGCAAGAAATATTCAAGAAGCTCCACTCTATACACACTCAAGCATTTTCAAGGAATGATGTCAAAATTCTAGGAACAAAACTAACTACATCTTCTAAGGCTTTAGCTTACAAGGAAGCATATTGATTATAGTGATTTGGAAGGGTTGGCGGAAACCTGTCCTCACTTGGATCATCCTGGGAGATTTTTTCCTCAATTGACAGGCCCTCTAATGTTTTTGAAAGTAATGAAAAGGATTGGCATTCTTAGGAGTCTATATTTTTTATTCTTCAAAAGAAGAACAAAATAATCTCCTATTCCATGTCATTTTCTCCCATAAACACACCAAACATGTTCATTTCCTCAAACTTCATCACTAAAAACTCAATCCCCCATGACGAGCCTTTGATTTTTCTACTTGGAAAGAAGAGAAAATCCTCTAGTGAGGATAAGTAATAAGCTTAAGTTCAACTTTTATGTTCCTATTGTAAGAAAGAACAAAGCATATGAAAGCAAATTTGTGTTGTTCAATTTTCCCAAATTAGGTGATTTGATTGTTCATTTACTTTTCCAAAATTAGACGATTGTAGCTTGTTCTTTTTCCCACAATTTTAGTAATTTTATTTGTTCAATTACTATACCAAAAATTGTTCATTACCACAATATTTTAATGCTTTGATTGTTCAATTTCTATCCAACTTTAGAAAAGTGAATTTGCTTTGTCCATTTACTCCAAATTCCTCTCAAATCTTAAATTGACTTGTGAGTTTCTGATTTTCCTTAAAGGAAAAGAGCATAATCCTCTGGTCAATTTACTAAGTGATGGAAAAAGTATTTAGTTTTAAATATTTGAACAAATAGAGGTCAAGTTGAGAGGTTTGGCAACCTGCAAACCACAAGTTAGTAGTTACTTTCCACCTCTTTGAGAAAAAAGGCTCTGAAAACAACCTACAATAAAAATTTAGGCTACTCAAGACAGAAAAACATACATGATCAGAAGATTAGTGGTTAGACTTTTAAATCAATCAACAAAATGTGACTGCCTTTCCTAGATGCGAGCCTAGATTTCTTATATGCGATTAATAGTTCTAAATGTGATGCTTTACACAAAATGTGATACAAGATCTACTGGATGTAAGATTTTACCAAATGCGATATAGGATATACCAGATGTGATTTTAGAAATCCTATATGTGATGTGATTCCCTGGATGTGAGGCTCTTTCTTGCATGCGACCCTTGACAACTAAAGGCGACTCTGAACCAAAAAAAAGAGAACAAAAATTAGCCAAAAATGATTAGAAAATGAGGAGAAATTCAAGAATTTGACCCACGATGGGTGCAAGAAATGTGTTTATTTTGTGGATCTGCTAGCTACAACACAACACTTCAATATGTCATTGCATTAGTTAAATAACATGAAATATAAAAGTTAGAACTCATATCAATCACCAAAATTGACATATTTCTCCCTATCTAAGAAGACTATGAAATATGTTATAATTTCCCTCAAATCATACATAAATCAGTGACAACATCATTCTTAGAATGGAAGATTTAACTAAAATGAAAGTTAAATGCTCAATAAATGTTCATTCTAGAGCTCCAATTGAAGGATGTAATTACTATGAATCAAAATGCATTAAGAATTCTACAATTTTAGAGAAGCAGAAGGATGTAAATAAAATTCTAATATTATGGGCCCATTGAGCTCAAAATTCATTCCATTTATAGAAGAGCTTGAGGAATGAGAGGTTAGGATTGAATTGTGAAGAGAGGTGGAGATTGTATCTTTGGTGATCCATGTGAGGTGATCCAAGTAATTTAACTCTCATTGGCTAGGGAATTGACTTTTCCTTTTGCAAGTGAGGAGTTGTAATTAGGATTTTATTTAATTCCTTTTTAATAATTACCTTAGCCATGTATTTGTTTGTTTTGATTTAATTGAATTGATTTGATTTAATGTGCTAAAGCAATTAATGTAAATTAGTGATTAGATCACTTAGGAAATTAAATTTGATTTAGATGAATTATGCCAATTAATTAAAGAATTGTCTTGACATAGTTAGGGGTATGATCACACTTAGGGGAAATAGGGTCTTTGGTTAGAGCAGACCAAATTAGGGTGGTTACATTTGCACCTCTTTGAATTGATGTGTGAGAAACACATTAATTCAAAGAATGTTTGATGTTGACTTTAGAAAGTTTGAAAATTCCGCACTTGATTGAATGAAATATCTGATGAGATCAGTCTCACACTTGATTGAACTAAGAATGATATTATTAAATTTTAATTTGATCAAACAAAGGTCAACAAACACCTTGAGATACCAATTCTAAAATTTATCGAACAAGAATCTATAATACTAATGCCAAACATGATCGAATGAAGGTTAGTACAAAGCTGCTAGGAGCTCTGAGGTATCAATTTTGAGCCCGATCAAACAAGAATTGATAATACTGACTCTAAACTTGATCAAATGAAAGTCAGTATGAAGCTACTAGGAGCTTAATAAAGATCTGAGAATATGTAGACATAGATATCTAGCTTATGAGAACTGAAGCCTTCCATCCAACAGTCCCAACTTGATTGAAGTAAACTGCCATTCCCCTAGTCTTTTGATGATGAAGTCATTTTAATGCTTTTGGAGAAAGAATTTGATTGATTTAAGTGTGATCATGCCCCCTTGGGAACTAATTTGAAGGAAAAAGAATAAAATCCCTCGATATAATGATATATCACTTGGACTGATCAATTGGATCCAGAAAGAATCAATTAGAAGAAATGAAGAATCAAAGGTGTGTTAAGAGAAAACACAATTTTACCAAGTTAAGTGCGTTAAAATGTGAGTTTTGAGTCTAATAAAATGATGTGCGACCAAGATTTTGATGAATAATCTACAATTTGATGATAGAGAACCTAGAAATCTGATTTCATAAAGCCTGCAAATCATTTTCAACATAGGTATAGAAATTTTGCATTTTTGTGAAGCTATCATAAAGTGTGTAGCATGTTGTCGAAAACATCATTTGCATGTTCAATTTCATTCTTGATAGAACAGAGAAGAACAAAATTGAATTTTGATAGTCTGGGAGGAGTTTCGTAGCTCCTAAATAGCTCAAAAAGTTCAATATATATCCCAAAATTCAATTTTTACCCATTCATTTTCACTTTTTTCTTTAGTAAATTCTGAGCTCTCCAGAGAAGATGGTGGTCCCCATGGAGAAGCATAGATTTGAGCTTGCCCATCAACATCAGCACCCGATCAATTACACACTACCACTGAGTACCTCAAAACCTACCTTTCCATGTTTTCAGTTTCCATTTTTGATCATTTTTGCAAAAGTTATGTAGCTTTTAATTCTACATCGCACCCCGTGTATGGTATTGCATCCAGTTAATCCCGTGTTGCATCCTATTTTTACACAAAATCCTACATCGTATCCCATAAATTTGGGATCACACCCTATAAACACAGAGCCATTTCTGGGTTGAGAGCTATTTTTTAACCAATTTTGACTATTTTTCTCCTTCTAAAGACCAAAAACACTTAACTGATAGTCTTTTCGGCCTAGTTTCCTTAGCTAGATTGCTAATTTGAACCTGTTTTTTCTTTCTGTTGATAGATTGACTTTGAGGTAGTTTATTTTTGAGGACCCTATCCTGGATGAGTCCTTGCTTTGTCTTGATTGTTGATAAATGTTGAGTTAGAGATTGTAGCTTGAGTAGGACTAGCTTCACTTATAGATTTACCCGATATCAGGGTAAATCGGGGGTTGTTGACTGTGCTTGCCAAGAGATGGAACTTAGAGCACAATACCTTTCATCTCCTAACCGATGAGATGAAAGTCACACTTGAGGATTTGTGGTGCATCTTACATATTCCGGTGATGGGTCAACATGTATAGTTTGAGGCTTGTTCTGTGATAGCCATTGCATTGGCCCAGAGTTTTTTAGAGATCATACCATAGTTTGTTGCTATTTGACCTGGAATTATATGTATAATTATTATGATCATTTACCTGTATATCTAGCCGCATTGATTGGAGGCATCCTCATGCCTAATAGGGGATAGCATGGTTTTATGTGCGGTTGGGTGGAGACACTGGAGCATATGGTTGTATCATCTCGCAAATTTGGATGGGGTAGCTATATTTTAGCACATATATATTGGGAGCTTCATGAGATAGTCTATGAGCATTCTCGAAGTATGACTATAGGGATTCTAGTTTTATAGATCTGGGCCTGGGAGCATATCCCTGTGACACAACTGATAGTAGACATGTAGCAAGCATCTCAATAGCCTTCTGTTTATATTTATTCTTAATTAATTTAGTAACCCCATCTGGGAAAGGTAGAGTACAGATGTCAATTGTTTGATGATATGACTATTGTGATATGGTGACCATATTTGGATTGTGAGGATTGGGCCTCAGATAGGTGGAAGATATCATACTTCTTTTAGAGAAGGTACTTGATTGGCCGTACCATATATATTATAGAGTGATTCTTGGTGACATAAGTTTTGAGACAGTATGGCCATGTACAGGGCCGATCGCAAGATTTGACCGCTTATGCCCACATTCGAGATGAGGAGCCATTTTGGGGAGCACGGTTAGTATATGAGACTACTTAGTAGGAGATCAGTCAGATGGTCGCAGCTGGATGGGACTATCTTCCACATGTTATTGATGTAATTTGTACTGATGGTTACCTCGCACACATGTTATAGTATCCATTTCCACGTTTTACAGCTCCTAATGAGATACCTCCTTGCATAGAGGATCCTTCATATTATGATCTAGTTGATGATAGACCTATTAGACATAGAGGTGGAGCCCAGAGAGACTAGAGAGGTGGGGGAGAGATGGAGGGAGAGATGGTAGGTGCTCTTCTCTAGACAGAGGTCATGGACATGGCTGGGATGATGGAGATGATGATGGGGATGATAGGGGTGGTGGTGCAGTGGGAGCTAGTGGCAGCAGAGAGGGAAGACAAACTTTCTTTAGGTACGTGCCTCCACAAAGAGATCCAGGTCCATTGCTAACCAAAGAGTAGCAGAGATAGTTGTTATTCCTAGCATACATGTCCCTACATTTTGTGACCAAAATGTTGGGTCCCCCTTTTTTAATTTTGTCCTTTGTTTCTTTTTCTTTTGTTTTTTCGGCCTTTGCCTCCACGGGGCTTGTATTGTTTCCTTTTTGGTCTTTCCTACTTTAGGGCCCGACCCCAGAGTGTTTCATTTATTTGTGCTAGATGAATTTCAGATTTTGGGATTCTTTGCCATCACTTCCTCTTTAGTTAAAGGGTGTGGCTGCCGAGATTCCCGAGGCTTAGAGTCTGGAGGTTTGCCTTTTCTCAGGACTTGCAAAAGGAAGTAGTGCATTTTTACCTAAGGGCATAAATGAGGTTTCACTTTACATTTTTCCATTTACCGTAAAAAAATTACCCTGAGCAAATTAAGAGCGATTAAGTGCGATTTGTGAAAGTTAACAGTGAGCTTAGTGTGTTTGCTTTGAGTGTTTAGCAGTAAAGTTTGAGCTTCTGCATGCTTCTGGTTACCCTGCAAGGTTTTTGGTGTTTGTAGTTCATGAAGTTACTAGTTTTCAAAGCACCTCCCATGCTCCTCCTCCCGCATTTCCTAGTTCCAAGGTAGGCCCTTCTGGTTCTCTCTTTGTTTCTTTAATTCTCTTTGTTCTTTTCATCTCTGGTTTTGTCTTCATTTTGTTTTCCTTTTGTCCTCTAGTTTGTCGTCGCCTCTTGTTGGTGGGGTGGCTCTACAGGAAGGTTGTCCACCTTCCTTGTGTTGTATTTTGTGTGCATTTGTGAATAATGTGAGCTTCTTTGTAAATAGTGTAAATTGTTGTAAATTTTATAAATGGTTATAATTTCTCTATAAGTTGTTAGTACTTTATAGGTTAGTTAATGTTGTCTATTGTAAATTTGTCATTTTGTGGCTTCCTATGTAAATTGGGTTAGTTAGGGTATCTTTGTATAGTTTGTACATTCTTTCGTATCTAACCCACCCTGTGGCAAGCTCACCACGACTTGTAGACCCCAAATCCGAGCTTGCCCACCTAGTTTTTTCCTAGTTCAAACTTGGCACCTCACCTATTCAAGTCATGACAATTTTCTCTCGCCTTCATCATTTCAACATTGATGGCGAGATTAATTCCCCTATGTATGAGCATTCAAAACAAACACAAGTGGCATTCATTCCATCCATGTCAAGAAATCTGTCACCTTTAATTCCATTACGCCAATTATTCCATAGCCATGCAAAAATCCACGTCAACCCAATATGGCTCTCTACCTATTTGTTTTAATAATGACTACTTTCTCTAGACTCTAGGTTCCACGTAACCCAATGACCTTCATCACATTGTCACATAGACCAGAATTCCCCAGAACCCCTGAGTGTTGATTAAATCCAAAGTAATTCATTGTTTATTACATTCTAGGAGTTGATGCAAGCTAACGTATTTTTGAACAAGTGTGAAATGGCGATGAAATATCTAGAACCCAGAACTTATTTTATTTTATAACTTGTATTGACAGTTGTTCGGTCTTGTAGGTTATCAACAAGTCAGCAATCAATATGTCTGAGGTATCTTCTCCTCCTAAAAGTCTGGAACTTCCAACCACCTCCACCATAGCGGCCACCAAGTCAAAGGCTGAAAGGGTACTGGAAAAACTCCCACTTATATCCAAATATCCAAAGGATGGTGCCCTCGTAGGATCCAAGGTGGATTCTAAGTTACAGCTAGTCACCAACACTGAGGTCAGACCCTAGGCCAGATTATAGGACATAATCTAAACAATGTTTGCCCAGCGTATTTCCAGAGACAATATGGAGAAGAATTTGGCTGCCTTCATCATTATCAAAGCCGCCTACTTCCCTTATTTTGTGCAGGCCCCAGAGTTGATCCTAACTCTAGCCAAACACTACAACACCACCATTCAAGCGGTTATACTTGTTGCTACCCTTCCAACAGGCTATCCAATGCCTTTAGTATCTTTGGACATAGCTACATTTGCTTCAGGGATGGGAATCCCATATTTCTCCATTTCTATTGTCTTCTCCCATGCCACCTCCCTGTAGGAGTTTGAGAAAGTTCCGCAGCTCACCCGGTAGCACCTCAATAACCACAGGCTGAAGACACTGAGGACAGACTACAAAAATATGAAGTTGGAGATCCCCCGAGTAGCTTTCAAAGAGAGCATCCAAGCGGGGATCATCTTCTTATCTGGGGTCTTTGATGAATCTCATGCCCAAGATTTCTTTGTGTGGATGTACTACTTCTTGTACGACATCTCCACCACCAGACATAATTTTGACTGGCCAACCATTGTTTCCATCCATGTAGATTTTTAGTTGAAGAACATCGGTCAGAATTTGAAGTTCTACATGACTTCATATGTGTTATGGGAACTAGCACAACAAAGAATCAAAATTTGGGGTTTAGTTACAGTGGGCGTCCTTGGGACCGGGCCTAGCCAGAATGCTTTGTGGGACTATTTTCCCCAAGTTCAATGGGAGGCGAGCTTCCCCAATTTTTGATGAGTAAAGGACACCTTTGTTTACTTCCACATTTTGATACCATCTCAAGACACCGGTTACCAGCTATCAAAGGAGGCTATGGCCTTGGTGAGTACATAAAAAAATTATTTCATTCAATTTCATCAACATTCTTACATTCAGGTGACTGGATTTTCTGGAAAGCCCTACCTACTTCCTAAACATTGTGGGGATAGGATTATTCTTTTGGAAAACTATAGGAAAATCCTAGAGCTTCACACATTTTATGGAGTAAAGAAGGATACCTCTGTCCTGTTCCCAATCACTTGTGAGAACTATTCTTGCAGCCTTACAATGACTAAAGAGGTTGATAATGAGTTAAAGCGTTTGGGGCTGGCTGAGTTCTACCTAGAACAAAACAATTTTGACCCACTCAGAAAAATCAGCACAACACTGCCCCAAGTGTCTTCAACATACGAGCCTCACTTGGAGGATTTCTGGGAAGACTTCTAAGATGACATCAATGTCTGAGAGCCGAGATATTCAAGGATGACCAAAGGGATGATGAAGAGCCTGGACCTTCAGACCTTTCCAAAATATTTTTTGGACAGCAGGCCTTTGGAGGACCCATCTTACAAGCTACAAGGGATCAACAAGATGGATCTCCCTCTAGTGGATTGGGATACCCTAGAGAATTTAACAATCAAGGATTTCACTTAGGCTATTGTGTATTGTAGCCATGATTATTTTGCACAAGTGTGCAAGAAAAGCACCCGCCAGGGTCCAATTTTGCGGGGGTCTTCTTAGGCCTCCAAAGTGGCAGGGTAGAGTAGAGACAAGGGGAAGGCTAAAGAGCATTCCCTAGCCCAAGTTCCACCCCTGGCCCTATCATCAGTTCCACTCCCGGCTCCAGCACAAATAATGGAGAAAATTCACACACAGTTGGCATCATACCAAAGGCTTAACAAAACAATAAGCACCCAACTCTCTCTCAGACTTCTAGTAACTCCGATAGGATCTTCCCTCCCAGAAGGTTCCCCTTCACTCACAGTGCTCATGATCTAGGTGGTCAACACAGAAGAAGAGGAAGCTACAGCTATTTTGGATGTCATGGCCCAACTACAAATAAGAAGAAAGAAGTAGAGGGTGGATCATCCCCCAAGCACAGATGTAGGTCCTGGCATGCCAGATGGTCACCAAGTGGAACCCATCCCTTCTTCTCCCAAAGTGGAGGATCAACCAAAGGCCTCCCCTCCCCACAACAATTTTGACAACATCTTCTAGACAGAAGATCTGTTAAATCTATAAGAAGATGTCGAGAGGGTTGTGGAAGAAATCACCCCGCAAGAGGAAGAAAATATCCTCGGGGAGGGGAAAGGAAAGAAAAGGAAATTTCTCTAGAAGTTGAGGTATGGGAGTAGGAGAAAGAGCAAGAACATGAGAAAGAATTGGTAACTATACCAAGTACAGAAGAAACACCAGTCCCAAGGACCAAGATAGACGAGGGGAAAATATAGGGAGAGTAGCTGACAACTAGGGAAACCAGACCTCCAGGAGCAACCGTACCCCCAACTATCAATCTTCAAATGCCTCTGGTCACTCCAACTGATCAAGCACCCTAGAATCTGACATTCAGCCAGGTCATCTTTGCGGCCCGACAGCCAAATCTAGGCTAGACACCTTTGCCCCCTCTAGAAGATGTGCTTCCAGAGGAGAATGCCCTGGCAGATAATGCTAACAGAAATCTAGAAAAAACAAGACACATGGGAGAACCCTAGAGACATGGATATATATGTTACAGGTGCCAGGGAGATGGGGTCCCCGACACCACAGATGAGAATGCTACCAAGGTGGGAGACACAAGGAGTCTTGGGAGCAGAGAAAAGGAGTCCACAAAGACCATGGATGTCAAAGAAGAGAGACCCACCCTGGAGGAAAATCCTAGCACCCAATACCTAGCCATAAGACCACCCCTGCCACCATAGTGGGTGGTAGAGCTGAAAAAAAGGAAGGCCCTGATAACAGCAAGCGTTCCCTGCTCTCTAGCCAAAATGATGGCCCAAATCCAAGAGGCTCAAAAGCCTAAAAGAGCTTGGACCCTCCATACCCTTCAGACTGGTCTAGGAGGAAGCACCATCACAGTGGTAGCAATGCCTCCCCCAAATGAAGAAGCAATAGTAGTAAGGTCCAAGGACTACATAGTTACAGAGGTTCCTCTAGGGAGGAGGGATAAACAAGGCAAATTAGACCTGTTGAAAGAGGCTACCCGGGCTATTGAGGCCTGGTATGAAAAGAAGGCCTAGAAGATGAAGGAGGAAAGAGAAATGAATGAAAATCTCCTTGGTCTTCTCATAGAACTAACACAACCATTGGTAGAAATCCATTCAAAAACCTCCATGTCTAGAATACTGCTCCCACACGGTGGCATTGATTCTCTAAGGGCCATGAAGAAGAAGTCACAAGAAGTGGACGGGTGGGTCATTAAGAAGAACATAGTCGTAAGGCAGTTCCTAGCAGCGACACTCCCAGACCTCTATCAAGCTAACAATGCTTTAAGCCAAGTGAATGGGGCAGTGTCCTTGTGGGAGAAAGAAATGGAGAAGTATGAAGAGTGGAGGTTGGAATTGGAAGAAATGATGAACTTCAGAGAGGAAGTCATTATAGAAATAGGAATTTTGGGAGACGAGTGCTTTGGGTTTCTCTGGGCCCAACACTCTAGACTTGGCCTCAAAATTGATGTGAGAAAGTAATTGGTAGTGGTCCTAAAGGATAGAATCCCTAAAGTATAGAATTATTTGAATTTATATACAACATTTGTGACAAGGGTTTCACAAGTTGATCCCTTCACCACTGGGACATGTGCTCTAGAAGATTTTGTAATGAGTAAATTTGATGAGTTGATGGAGTCCCGGTACCAGTCCACCAGAGATTTTGATGGAGAGAAAATGTCACACCTAACGAAGATGATGCTTCGGGCTCATGATGCAGCAAAAGTGGCTACAAATTTCAAGGAAGGGGTCGACGATGTTGATGAACAGTTTAGGGTTGTCAAAAACCACTCTGATTGTGTCAAAGACATAGATGAGGAAAGAATTGGCTAGATTTTGGAGGCCTTCAAATAGTACAAGGAACATTAAAGTTCTCTGGTCTCTAGATATTTTCACCAGAAGGGTACAATTTTGAAGATTCATTATTCTTTGAGTGTAAGCTCCTGGACTCTAGAATTTTGGGTCCATATTTTTGTATTCATTCATAGTGGTCTGCATCCATGTTCCCCAGAGTTGAATGACAACTATCAAGTAGTTAATAAATGTCAGAGGGTTGATGATCCAAATAAGGCATGTCAGGCAAAAGAGATAGCTCTGACAGGTGATTCTCCTGAGGTGCTGCTCCCACATTAATTACCTAGTGCACATCAAAGACATGGAGCCACAATTTGCATTTATGAGGCATGTAGCCTTGGTTACCAAGATGATCAGATTTATTCTATAAAGTACTTTGACACTCTTCTCTATGCTGATTATTCCATATTTCTCCTCTTATCTTCTTCTTCTGTCTTGTCATACCTCTTCACATCCCAAGGTGATTGTAGGTGGTGCAGGTAGTACTGGCCACAAGATAATGTATTCTATTTGTTAAGTGTACAATTAGATTAGGTTAGTTTTAGGTCAAACTTTGTGTACAAAATAAGAAGTCTAACACCATAACAAGGGTTAGAAAAATTGATGATTTTGCAGTCCACCAAGTAATATAAGCATATTATTTTGTGTTCTTTGTAGTTTGAATTTTTAATTTCAGTTGTTCTTAGGAGCTCAATGCTCAGTTGTTCTGAGTAGCTTATAATTCTCTCCCGGAGACATGATTGTACTCGCTAGTGATGATGGAACCATTTGAGTTAATGAAAGAAGGAAAGACATCTTATGGCCATGTGTTATTGTTGTTCTGATATCTAAAGTTGGCAAACATCTTTTGGGCAGTATGTTTTCTTATGTCCTTTTCTCCCATGTTTTTGTTTAGATTAATGATCTTATTTCCCCTTGCTACTGAATGCATGTGAATTGCTGGTTCTTTATGTTGGCAAGTGATCAGTTTGGGTAATGTGATTCACTTTTTGGTTGTCATTTATGGCAACACATTTAGGTTTAAGATCAATTTTTTTGAAGTTAAGTTTTGGTATGTCCAAAATTGACTAAGTACAGAAACAAAGATACAGTATTGTTTTGGATGTCAAAGATAGAGATTGATGAATTAAGGCATGTGAGCTTAGTGAAAGATAGTATGGAGTATGTTTGACACACACCTAACATCATTTTTGATTTGGTTAATTTTATGAATATTTATGAGGATGTGAAGACTGACAAACAACAGAGAACAAGGATATAGAGCAGCTGGATAGCAGCGAAGAATAAAGGAGAAAGACTTGGACCCCTAGAAATTGAAGACATATTTTTGTTGTTGATAGTCTACACTTTGACTATGCAAGAGCACCAACTATACATTTAATTTTTACTATATTAATTGTATTATTTAATGAAGGCCAACTTGACAATGTTTGTAATAATTATTCTAAGAGCCGACTTAGTGAAGTTGAAAGGATATATATGTAAGATCTTTTTGGTAAAGATTGGTAGTTGTGAGAAAGGGAAGGATATGCAGAGAAAACATGTGAATGGAAGATCAGAGAATGAGAGAGCTATAAAGGAACTATCAAAGCATTTGTGATTCTTGTTTTTGTTCATCACTAAGAAACTTTTGTAACAGAATTACATTGTAAGAGCTGTAAGCTTGTTGGCCCCTAATAGGGTGTTGTGAACCTTTAACATGGTTGTTATTCCTTTAACAAGGAAATGTACTATGTAATATTCAGCTCCTAATAGGGCTAGGTCCCCTAATAGGGACATTATACTTTAGTGCATGCTTGTAGGTATCATCCCCATCGGGGTTTTCCCTTGGCCAAGGTTTCCTTGTAAACAAATCATGGTTTTATGAGTTCTGTGTTAGTTTCTTATGTTCTTTCCTTTACTGCAATTGTATGGTTAATGTTCAAGTGGTTAAAGAATTTAAATAACTATTATAATACTGATTCACCCCCCCCTCTCAATATTATCCAATCCTAACAATTGGTATCAGAGCTTTTGCCCTTGGAGAGAAAGCCTAACAACTTGAGGGAGATCAGAATGGATTTGAATGGTTTGCAGGAGAACTATGAAGCTGCACTTGAAGATCTTGACAATGCTAAAGCAGAAAATGGAGAATTGAAGTTTAACCTCCGAAGAGCTAAGAAATTCATAAAGAAACTCTAAAAATAGCTTGAACTTTACAAAAATTAGAGAGAAGATCTTGTGGTTCAGATAAAAGAAGATTGAGATGAAAAAAATTCAGACCAGGTGAAGCAACTGAAAGAAGAGATTGAGACTCTGAAGCTTGAGAACAAGAATATGGCTAAAGAAATACAGATATAGGAGGATGCTAAGAAGAAAGCTGAAGAAACCTTGAAAAATGCATTGAATCAAATGAAAGATAAAACTGACAGCTACAAGAACAAATACTTGGAACTAGAGAAATACAATCAAATTGTGAAAGGTGAACTAGCTGAAGCAAAGAAACATATTGAGAAACTTCACACCAGTAGTGACTTGATTGATGAACAGATAGACAAGTAGAAACCTAAATGTGACATGATTGGTATTGGCTTCAATGAAGTTGAATGTTCAAAGAATCAGGTTGACAAATCAGTAGAGAAGATTGATGCTGAGAAACCATCTATTGAAGAACCTAAAGAGTAGATCAGACCTTTTAGAGGCAAATGCTTTGGTTGCAACAGATTTGGACACATGAAGAGAGATTGTAGAGGTAATGCCCCTTTTAGAACTTTTTTTGGTTATTTTTTTAACTGTAATGGATAGACACAAGAAGACTAAATGCAAAAGACCTAATCAATCTGGATATAGACAAGACAATGGAAGAGAACCCATAATGAAACCTACATGCTACAAATGTAACAACATTGGGCACATTGTGAGGTACTGTAAATTACAAGTTAATCAAGAAAGAAGACCTCCTATATGTTACAAATGCAATAATCCAGGACATATAGAAAATTTTTGTAGGTATAATGGAGTAGACAACAAAAGAACACCACCTCCTATGAATTCACAGAAGAATGGAAATGATACTGGCAAGAGTATTGCAGATGTGAAGAATGATTTTGAAAATTGTTTTAAGAAAGTAGAAGACAAAAATAGTGGCAAGATATGGAAGATTAAAGAAATGAGTGAGACATCAGTTCAGGGAGAGTTATTAGATGCTACTGGATCTTTTCCTGAAGGTAGCAAGACAAAATTGATCTAATTGGCCAATCATGGCCTTAGGGGAGCATTAAATGCAACACATCAGAATCTATCCTGCCCCACAAATCATGTAGTGAGCTCATGCAAGCTTGGGAATATGTTGAGCTGACATTATGGATCATATATCTAAGAGTGCATCATCAGCTAACTTGTATAATTTGATCGTGAGATTTAGCAACCGACCAGACAATTTGAAGTGAAAAAGAAATTTCATAACCTAACTTGTATAAAGCACCGTGTTATGATCTATTTTTGTATCATTTGACAAAGAGCGAGCGGAGGAGATCAGAGAGAAGAATTATTCAACCATTTCTACACCTACTATGCATGATCGATCAAAGCATAAAATCAGATTTCCACGTGTGAAAGGTATTCTACATTATCTAAGCTATTGATGCACCTGTAATTTTCAATGTTGTTGATCGTCCTAGCTACAAATTCAAGAAACATCCTTATAAGTCGTGTGAAGAGGAGCCAGAAGGAGAATTTTCACAGACCCCAAATGACATACTTCATGTTGAAGATATTAGGGCTTATATACACTATAAGTATGATAGATTAGGAGAGGATGATATAATCACAAAAATTGAAAACATGTCTGAAAACAAAATCATGAAGGAAGAATGGAAACTCATTAGCTAGTTAAGTATAATGAAGATTATGGAATTGTGCGTCTTCGATGAGAATGAATGGTTTAAAATACTTATGAGCAGGGTTCATGACAAATTCATATGGATTGGTATCCAACCTGTAAAAATATCCAGCGACCTAATTCATGAGATTACTGGTCTTGATAACACCGGAATTATTCTCATTGCTGAGAAACATGTTAAGAAGGAAGTTGAAACCCTAACACACTCAAAGTGGGAAAGAAGGGAAATCACAGTAAATGATATTTTTCAACAAGATGTAAGGTTGATTGCAATGATACTTGGTTACAAAATTTTCTATAGCAGCAGACCTAATTTAGTATCACCTGGAGTTATTATGATGGCATGGAGAATGGTAAAAGAAAACACACAGCTCAACCTATGCGAGGTATTGGCACAAAAATTCCTTGAGAATGTTAAGCTTGTGAAGAAAGATAGAATGAAAACCTTTAGATTTGGATCATTATTGGTACACATGTTCATTCATATTGAACATAAGTTTCTTGGTTTACATCCTAGTGGCTGGAAAACTGGAGTTCCCACTGGTATTTTGATTTCACGGAGTTACAGGAGATAGAACACTACTTGGGTAGATGGAGAACTATTTTCAATGATTAAAATTCTACAAAGACAAATGAAGAGTAGATACAGACTACATGAGGATATAGTTGAGAAGTATAAGGACTATGTATGTTTTGAGGTAGTAACCCCTAGAAAGAAATGGTGTTACCCTATGGGTTATGAAGTGAGTTCTAAAGTACTCACCATGCAAGTATAACATATTATTGCATCAGAAGTTGATACATCAGAAGAGAGATGTGGAACATATGAGGAAAAGTCAGAGAAGGTAAGAGAAGAACAATATAGAGGACAATGGAAGAGAAAGATTGCTAATCTTGTTCATGACTATGGAGTAAAGGCTAGTCTATCTGAGGAAGAACTGAAGGAAGTTAAGAAGAAGATGGTAGATAGATCCCTTGGAGTAGCTAGTGGAAGCATTAATGCCCCTTCCACCCCTAAAGTAATTATGGTTGATAACACACCTCCACCACAATAGCAGGAAGAACAAGCGAAGGAAGTTACTCCTAGAGTAACTAGATCTAGTATGCAGACAAAAGAGAAGAGCACAGTTGAGGAAGAAGAGAAGAAAGTTGAGAAGAATAAAACATGGAAACCTGACATTAAAATGCTGGAGAAAAGAGCAATTGAACAAGGAAATTTGGTTTGAATTGATAAATATTATGACAGATATGAAGAAGCAGATAAACTAAAAATTGAAGACATTGTAATAGAACACATGCTTAGTTTCAAGAAGACACTTTTGGAAGTTGAAGGAAGCATACCCTCAGATGTGTATACAAAATTGGAAAGAAGAAAGCATTTGGCACAAGTTGAAGATGATCATATTAGAAATAAAGAAATTGATGACATGCTACCTGTGTTATCTATATAAGAGAGAGATACTATAGTCAAAGAATTGAAACCCTTCTTGAGGACAAAGAAAATATTGCTAAAGATAATGGCGAGGAAATATGATGAAGTGATTGAGGAAACTTAGAAGGCACTTGAGAAGATACTATTGAGAACTACTTTTGTCAAGCCCCAACCTCCTAAAATAGATTTACCTAAACAATTGGGAATGGATGATAGCACAAAGGACATAGAGACTAATGATGAAGAAAGTAAAGAAGACTCTAATATAGATTTCTATGTTTTTGGTGTGGCAGTAACACTAGACCCCTCACAAGATGAGAAGGACCCTTTTGCAGGAACCATGGACACTTCTATTGCTGATGAACCTAAGAAGGAAGAGGATAATTAGGAAGATGAGAAAAAACAGGATGAAGGATAGAAGACTAAGAAAAAAGAAGATGAGAAGGAAGAGGTAACTTTACCATCTAGCTTATTATTGGCAAGTAGTAATGTAAATGTCGATAACATGGATGAAGATGAACTGGTGAAACTGGAATTCACCATACTGAACAAAGCAAAGAAAAAATTAGTATAGAAAGGAGATAAGAAAACAAAGGTGATTTCAAGAGCTATTGATACTGTGAATAAATTGCTTCCAGTACCCTTAGTATTCTAGAATAAAGATGATATTGAGAACTTGAAAGTCACACTTGATGAGTTTTATGGCCATTTTGAAAATTTGCTGAAGACTGCAGAGGAGAAAGTGGAGAAAAAATATGAAGAGAAGAAATTGATAAAGGTATGAAAGTCCATCTCATAGGACTTAGGAGTTGTGAAAACTTGTCTGATAAATGCAAAGAACTGAATTACACATGGGAGAAAGTTATTTGGTTACAACATGAATCCTATTAGACACATTCAGAATGTTGAAGATATTATTTCCAAGGAAAGGGAAACTTTGAAAGGTTAATGGATGGTTGTGAAACATCTTCACAGACCACTATAGAGTTAGAAACAAAAGTGACAAGGATATTAGCTAAGATTAGTACATTGGAGAATGAGAAGGAGAGAGTACTGAACAGATTCAATTTACTGAGGAACTCATTACTCCAAAGCTATTAATACTTGAGGCACATCTGATAGATTTAGAAAAGACTACAGTTCATTGGCTAAAGGCTTACCCACATACTTGAAGAATGCTGAAACTACATCTTTTGCATTGAATGGATTGATTCATATAAGCTAGATTTTGTTTAAGAAATGGAGCTCCGAAGTGAAGATTTTGGAAGATTCCTTCCAAGACATTCTAAAACTTGTGATCAAGAAGTGATACTTATTTGTATGCACCTTTGTCATTGTTGTCAAAGGGAGAGAAGAGAAGAGAGAA
>MU223641.1:132468-169207 GCA_018584345.1 Thuja plicata
ATATATATATATATATATATATATATATATATATATATATATATATATAAAGAAAATAAAAAAAAGAGATAAGGAGAAGAAGTGGAGACTGTTTTGTTTTGTTTTGTTGGAACACTTAGTATTTTTTTTGTTAAGTGTTGCCATCAATGCCAAAGGGAGAGATTTTTGGCAAGTGATCAATTTGGGTAATGTGATTCACTTTTTGGTTGTCATTTATGACAACACATCTAGGTTTAAGATTGATTGTTTTGAAGTTAAGTTTTGGTATGTCCAAAATTGACTAAATATAGAAACAGAGATACAATATTGTTTTGGATGTCAAAGATAGAGATCGATGAATTAAGGCATGCGAGATTAGTGAAAGACATTATGGAGTATGTCTGACATACAGCTAAGATCAATTTTGATTTGGTTAAGTTTATGAAGAGTTATGAGGATTTGAAGACTAACAGACAACAGAGAACAGCGATACAGAGAAGTTGGACAGCAGCGAAGAATAAAGGAGCAAGACTTGGACCCCTGGAAATCAAAGACATTATTTTGTTGTTGATAGTCTACACTTTGACTATGCAAGATTGCTAACTATACATTTAATGTTTACTATATTAATTGTATTATGTAATGAAGGTCGACTTGACAATGTTTGTAATAATTATTCTGAGAGCCGACTTAGTGAAGTTGAAAGGATATATATGTAAGATCTTTTTGGTAAATATTGGAAGTTGTGAGAAAGGGAAGGATATGAAGAGAAGAAATGTGAATGGTAGATTAGAGAATGACAGAGCTATAAAGGAACTATCATAGCATTTGTGATGCTTGTTTTTGTTCATCACTGAGAACCTTTTGTAATAGAATTACATTGTAAGAGTTGTAACCTCATTGGCCCCTAACAAGGTGTTGTAAACCTTTAACAGGGTTGTTATTCCTTTAACAAGGAAATGTACTATGTAATATTCAGCTCCTAATAGGGCTAGGTCTCTTAATAGGGACATTATACTTTAGTGCATGCTTGTGGGTATCATCCCCACTGGGGTTTTCCCTTGGCCAGGGTTTCCTCGTAAAAAAATCATGGTGTTATGAGTTCCATGTTATTTTCTTATGTTATTTCCTTTAATGCAATTGTATGGTTAATGTTCAAGTGGTTAAAGAAGTTAAATAATTGTTATAATACTGATTTTCCCCCCCTCTCCGTATTATCCAATCCTAACACTTTATGTATTTGGTATATAGTGTAGCTTTCTTACATTGGAGCATTGTTTGATGTTTGAATATATATTGCATAGCTATAAGTAGAAACAAATGTCTAACCTTGATTGATATTTTTCAATTTCTTTGTTAATTTTGAATACTTGCAGGAACCCCATCCATTTGAAATCCCTGAGAAAGATGAGTAAAAACTAGCTATCCTCTCACACAATAGTCACCTACTCAACTTATCTCCCCTGCACCATCAAAACCTAACTACCTGGTGCTTGGAGGCTAGGAGAATTCATTCTCTGGTAAACCTCTTCAGGTGGAGTTGGTTGGTACCCTAGTACCTAGTGACAACTTACCTATGTTGGTAGAGCTGGTCACAAAGTCCTGTCAACAACAGTAGCAGAGACCACCAAGACAGGGACCCAGTGGATAGGATCCACCTAGAGATATAGGTAGAGATTCTAGTAGGGATGGTGATGCTTTATCTTAGTGTCAGTGAAAGCGTGAGTAGCTCAGGGCTAGGATCACCACATTAGAGGCTTTACTGGCTGATAGAGATAGTCAGCTTGAGCGCTTGAGGGTAGAGATAGATTGACAGGGTGATATGCTTAGAGAAGAGCAAGATACACATGCCCAGATAGTGATACATGAGGGTCAAAGAACTACGTACTAATTTGGTTTATATTATGCAACAGTTCCAAAGGATTAGATAGTTCCTTCCTATTCTTGAGTAGCATAGTAGTCTGAGGGAGCGATACCTCCACCGGCTCATCCTGCACCACCTCCTCCTCCTCCAGACTAGGGAGAGGGTGGCAGTCAGCCTTGATTTTGTACTTGTGATATTTCAAGACATCTTGTATATATTGATCCTGTTGTGATCATCCATTGTACAATGAAATTTTGATACTTGTATATCTGTTTCACAATGATCATACTGATACTCTTTTGTATATGTTTCCACATTTTTTATTTGTTCCATCATTGATATATCTGAGATACCTATTCTTGATCTTGATATGTTCACGAGTTCTCTTTCTTTGATATATGTTTAGATGTGATGCACATGTGATTATGTACTTGGTCTTTTGATAAGTTAGAATAGATTCATGTGATGACATCATTTATGCTCTTTAATTTATTACTGATATATAAATGTGTTTTAATGATTCTAGATTTATATGAAAATGTATGTTTTTGAGATTTTGTTTATGCAAATATATGTATGGATGCACTCAGAATGTAGAAATAAATGCAATTCGTGAATTCTTTGTTTTTGTATTTTCTCTTTCTCATTTATGAATGTAGAATGTATGCCATGGATATGCAATGACATTTGGTATCAGTAATATAGATTATGTAGTTAACTTGGATTTCAGATGAACCAGGAAATTATTTTGAGCTCAAGTCCTTATGTTGTTCTTAAAAATGAATCATATAATCTCTAAATGCATCTACATGCAGACCCTTAGGACTCACTAATTTGTATACATTGTAGCATTTTTATCATCATTGGGAATTTTTTGTAATGGACATCATCAGATAGTATAACTATCACTAATACCCACATGATATCATGAAAGTATGAATACTATGTGTATTGGATGCAATGTCAGAAATAAACTTAAGCATCAAGGTATAGAGGCCAGGATGTCTAATAAGTTATCTCCTTTTTCTTTTTATAATCATCTCTTGTTCAAGTGTAATGTAAGATATGTGACCCACAATGACCTTCAATATTCATATCCTTGGGTACATAATGTGTCATACACCTTACTTAGAATTTGATGTAGAAGAAAACAAGGAAATTGGTTCAACCTCACCTTAGTTTACACATAACTAGGATCAAGATATATGCGGCTATCCACTCATGTTGGTAGCTCTTACCATAAACATCCAAGTTAGGTGAAATTTGTAGGATCATTGAAACAATGACCATATTCAGAAAATAAAGAAAATATTATATCCCTATCCTTGTGACTCTTTGTCTTTGAATAGACATCATGGAGTAACTTAGAAGACATAACAATCACCAATTGATAAGAAATCAAAGAAAATTCACAAAAACTTACATGCCCCTAGTTTGAAACATCATCGAAACATAAAAAGAGTCATAATCAATATACACAACATCAAAGCTCGCATATGGTTAAGCATAAGCTTTCATTTGAAAAATAAAAACTCTCATTTAGGGAGTCTCATCTAGGACAGTGGGCCCGTGCACACATGTCTCTCAGAGAAACTCAGGACTTTTTGATACCCTTTTGGCTCTTTAGTCTGGTCATGTTTCTCTTGTTGGTCTGCCTGTCATTGTTTCACAACTTTCTTAGAAGTCTACCTTGCGTGTCCTTTTGGATTCTCACAATTGGTCTCAAAACATGTTTTCTACCCATTTATCAAAACCTGTTGATTCCCAACTCACTATTAGGGCATTCTAACCATCTAATGCTGGAGTCATTTAATTCCAACAAACACAAACAAAATTCTACCACTTGGACACAATTACTTGGACAATTTGAGATCCTATTTGACACTATTGGAAAACTTTTGACAAAGTTGAGATCTATCTTTCATGGTTAACATGAGACATAACAAGTATCTTGCTGATGAATCAGAGGTACCTCCTAGATTACTAAAATTTCAATAAGGACATACATCTTGTAATCCCCTATTCGATCAAGACTCACCCAGAATGGACACTCCTCATCAAGGATGGAGTAGAGATTTTGATGAATATAACAATTAACAAAACCAAAAATACCAAGACAGTAGTAGCGAGGAAGAAAAAGATATCAACCATCTTTTTTTTGACTCAAATAGTAATGAAGACATACCCAAGGAAGGGTACAACAAACTTAAACAAAGTAGAAAATTCCAAAGAACATTGGAAAAGATCATTGGTGAAGACAAGGAGAAATACTTCTTACATCTAGCATCTCTTGGAGGCAAACTCCCTGAAGATTATGATGTTGAAAGACTAAAGCAGAAAGAGGTACCCACCCCTATTTCTATTCTCACCAAACAATTGACCTTAATGCAATCTGAACTTGCAACACTCAAGCAAGAAAAGGTCAAACCAAAAAAAAATGCTCTTTGGACCACATATGTCCATTTCCTTTTGATAAGAGTATTAACATGGTTTTGTTTCCTCCCAACATGGAAAGACCCAAATATGACAAATAGATGGGAGAAATTGATCCACGTGACCATGTGAGAGAGTTTTTTACTCTAAGCATTGAGTACATGCATGAACCTACATATCTAATGTTACTATTTCTGGGAAGTCTAGGAAAAAATGCTATGGAGTGGTTCTCCAAACTCACACTAAGTGTGAAATCTTTTGGGGAGTTAATCCAAAAAAATTTTAAACATTACTCCTATAATATACAACATAACATAACCATTATGGATCTATGTAACACAAAGAAATGAACCTGTGAATCCTTTAAACACTTTTTACAAAGGTGGAGGAAAATATTTTCTAGGTACTCCCGAGTGATACCCGAATCAGAAAAGATGGAAATCTTTATTAACAACTTGATACCTGAAATGAATTATGCATTGCAAATGAAAGATTCACCAAGCTTTGATAGGATGATCAAGAATGCCATCCGTGTTGAAGATGTCATGGTTAAGAAAGGAGAAATCACACTCCAAAGTGATAATAAATCTACCAACTACAACAACAAGCCTAAGTGGTTGAAACAAAACAAGAATGTTGTTAATGATGGAGTGGTAGATGCATCCAATGCTAATCCTAAACCAGTGGTGTTCAATCTAACAAAAAACTTACAAGAAAACAAAGAAGCTAAGGTAACAACCACAATACCAAGATAAAATAATAAGAATAACAAGAGTAAACTATGGAATAGACCTCAAAGAACATTTACTCCACTAGGAGAACTTCTTGAGAGAGTTTTAAAGACACTCTTGGATAACAAAGTCCTCACAATTCTTGATTCAAAACCTTGGGAACTAGAAGTTAAACCAAGATGGTGGAATGAAAATGCCTATTGTGTCTATCATTAAAGTAAAGGACATAAGACTAATGATTGTCTTAAACTCAAACATGTTATACAAGACCTTATTGAAGGAGGCAAAATCAAAGTGGAAGGATAGACCACTAATGAATATTATATAGCATTTAACAAACTGTTCCCTAACTATAAAAAAGGGGAAGCTTCTAAAGGAAAAGGAAATTAAGTAATTTATATCTACTCCAATAACGATAATGCGATCAACATATTAAACATTAAAAGTGAATCAATCAATGTGATCACTATTAAGGGTACTAAAGACACATCAAGACAATCAAATGTGGTGATTCAAATCCAAGCACATGTCACAATCAAAGGAGCTAACTCCTCATCCAAACAAGCAACATCCTCAAAAGTACCTATTGTCACAATTTCCAAACCAGTGGCAACAAGACAAACAATTACAATCCCATCTGCAAACTATAACTTGGTAGACCAACTACAAAGGACCTTAGCTCAAATTTCTATATTTGAGTTACAAAATATTTCTTCAATGCATAGGGAAGTTCTTGAAAAAGCCCTACATTCTAGAAATGTTCCAAAAGACATTGATATAGACAAGTTCTAGGCAATGGTTAATCATATCTTAGCTCCACAATACCTCTCTTTTTTAGAAGAAGATGGAAAATCATTGACTCACCCGCATAACCAACCCCTACACATTCAAGTCTTGATTCACAAGTCCTGTGTCAAATGTGTATTGATAGATGGAGGTGCAGGGTTGAACATATACACTCTCAATGTAATCAAGAAGTTGGGTCTTTTAGAACAAACCATTGATTCAAGGAGTAAGATAACTATCAAGTCTTATGATGAAGAAGAAACATCATCCAAAGGACTCATTGTTATACCAATTAGAATAGGACCAATTGAACGAAATGTGATTTGTCAAGTTCTTGATCTACCATTGGCCTATAAAATTTACTAGGGAGACCTTGGATACATGAAATGAAAGAAGTACCATCTACTTACCACCAATGCATCAAATTCCCACATAATGGGGTGGAAGTAATAATTCTTATAGATTCAAGCTATACTTGCAATAATGTCAAAGCAGATAGTATGGTTACTCATAATAAGGAAGTCCCAAGAGAATCTGTACCTGAAACTTCTAAAGACATGGTGATGAGAAGCTTTGGAAAGACACTAAAAATTGAAGAAACTAGTATGGAGGAATACAAACTAGACATGATGTCATCATTGAAAGAACTTCCCATGTCTCCTAGATCTTATGGGAACCTTTCTCATCTTTCACACCCGCAACATCAAAAGAGAAAGACATTCATAAAGCAAATGGTATGGTTAGAGCCTCTACTTCTCAAGGGGATGAAAAAGAAGATAAAGTAGTCTTATCTTGGATCTGTAAAGAAGAACTACAAGAAAATAAAGTAAAACATGTTGAGATATACCCAAAAAAGTATGGTAAAGGATATGACCTTCTCAAACAGATGGGATATAAAGAGAAGGGACCTTTAGGAGATGAAGGAAAAGGACTTTTTGAACCTATACACATGGAATTCAGAAAAACCAAATGCAAAACATGATTAGGTTTCAATTACAATTCTAAAAACCCTACTTCTAGAGATGGTCCAATCTTTGATGAAGGAAGTGATGATGAGGAAGAAGAAACAACACTGGAACCATGGACCTATGAAAGATTATTAAACATTATTACAAAGTATCCCTAATATCAAGGAGAAACATATGTACCTACTTTTGTATTACAAAAAGAGCCTCATGTTCCTTTATTTCCACAAACTGATGTCCAAAGAGTAGAGGAAACAACAGAACACTCTCCAAAATTCCCTATGATAGAAGAAACTCCTGAAGAAATACTCCAACAACAAGATATACATCCAAACTAGAGGCAATTGGTCACAATTTCACATGTCCTAGATTTACCTCACTTTGATCTACAAGTGGCTGATATGGTACATCAGGTAACTATTGCTGAGTTTCTAAATATATCTGATGATGAAATAATAGACTCGCATGATTATGAATGGGATAACTTGTCTCATGCTACCATGGACATTGAGGTAGATGTGATTTAGAAATTTACATCTATATTTGAGAGAGGAGAGAGTTATAACACTTCCCCTAATGTTGTTGTTCCTGAATCAGACAAGATACCACTACCCAAGATTTTTGATGGAGATACTGGTGTTTTACTAGGTCTAGAGGACACTCAAAGGATACAAGCTATGAGTTCCACTTTTATGAGAGAAGAATAAGAAAGCTCCAATGATGAGTCACTAGAGTTAGGTCTGAATATTACTAACAATGACCCTATTAATGATGATTAAACTCTTAATGATCTAAACACTGTAGAAGATACCTTAACGAAACATGTCTCGTTAGTTAATAGTCTTGACATTGATGCAATTCTATCCTTACCAAACTCTGAATCATTATCCTTGATAAACCTTGACTTGATTGATTGGACCAATTCAGATCATACTCCTATCATGAACTTTCCCAATGACTAAACTTTGGCCTATTAGCTAAATTCTTGTGAACCTTATCATTCTTCCACAAATGCAAGGAGTGTGAACATGACAAAGGAGGATATCAAGTTTCTTAGTCACAAAATGAAAAATAAAAAGAAGAAAATAACTAATGGTGAAAACCATGTTGTGACATTATTAAATTCTTAAAAAGTAAAAATAAAAGACATATTTGATGGTGAAATCCTCTCAGAGGTTCCAAAAGATGAGATTCTTGATATCATCCCTAAGAACTTTCAAGAAATATCTTCAATTCTACCAGGTAACTTGGGAACAGTAGAAGCTCCTCAATTTGTTCGCCTGGCACAATCCTTATCAGAAGAAGAAAAGATACAATTCACCAAATTCCTCAAAGAGAAGAAGATAAAATTTGCATGGTCTTACACTGATATTCCTAGCCTTGACCTTGAATTAATATGCATAATTTATCTATCACTCTTGGGATCAAACCCGTGAAACAAAAACTAAGGAAGATGCATCCACATGTGGCATTATTAGTGAAAGCAGAGCTAGAAAAACTATTAAAAGTTGGATTCATAAGAGTCATTTCTTATGCAGGATGGATTTGTAATGTGGTACCAGTTTCTAAAACATATAAATCTATCAGGACCTGCACGGACTTTAGAGACCTAAACAAACCTTGTACTAAAGATGATTTTACAATTCCTAACATTGATATGATTATAGATGTCACAGTGGGATATCAAATGCATTCTCTTATGGATAGATTATTGGGCTATAACCAAATTAAGATTTCTCCTGAGGACCAAGAAAAGACAATATTTACATGCACATGGGGAACATTTTGCTGGAACGTCATGCCATTTGGACTAAAGAATGATGTCGCTACATACCAAAGAGCTATGACAACAATCTTCCATGATATGATGCATAAAAACATGTAGGACTATGTGGACAATGCATTAGCCAAGTCAAAAATAAGAGAAAATCATATTGAAGACTTGAGAAAGATACTAGATCGCATGGAGCAATTTCAACATAGACTTAATCTAAAGAAATGTGCATTCGGAGTCCAATCAGGGAGACTCTTAGGGTTTATTGTATCAGATAAAGGAATTGAAGTGGACCCTTAGAAGGTAAAATATATACTAGAAATTTCACCTCCTCACAATATCAGTCAAATGAGGATCCTTTAAGGAAGACTCTACTCCATCAGGAGATTTATGTCACAACTAGCCAATAGAGCGCAACCTTTCACAAAACTACTACATAAAGGTGTTAGTTTCAAATGGGATGAGAATTGTGAAAACAAATTCAAAGAAATAAAGGATTACCTGGCTACTACTATTCTTATGTCACCTATTCATGTAAAACCACTACTCTTCTATATCTTAGCTACGACTACATCACTTGGAGTATTGCTAGCACAGGAGGATGAAAACAAAAAGGAAAGAGCAATCTATTATATCAATAGGACCTTGGTGTCTTACAAGCTCAATTACAGTGTTATTGAAAAATCTTTCTTAGCGGTTGTCTTTGCATCCTAGAAATTAAGACACTACATGCTCTCACATACAATGTAACTTATTGCAAAAATAGATCCTCTCAAATATCTCCTGAGTAAAATAAAATTTACAAGAAGACTAGAAAAATGGGTCTTAATTCTAAGTGAATTTGATATTGAGTATGTGGATAGAAGGGATATCAAAGGACAAGTCCTAGCATATCAACTATTTGATTCACCATTGCAAGATGCTACACCTTTGATAATAGAATTTCTAGATGAAATGATCATGCACTTAACTGAATATCCATGGAAGATGTATTTTGATGGTTCTTTCACACAACAAGGATCTAGAGAAGGGGTTATATTTATCACTCCTTAAGGCTACAAAATACCCAAGGCATATAAACTGATGTTTCCATGCACAAATAACATCTCAGAATATGAAGCATTGGTAAATGGAATCAAGCTAGCTATGGAATGGAAAATTGTAAAGTTACATGTGTATGGTGACTCTTAGATCATTATCAACCAAGTCAATGGATATTATCAAGCTAAAGATGAGAAATTGATGCCTTACAAACAACTGGTTGAAGACTTGAAAAAGTACATTATACTCGTCACATTCCAACAAATACCAAGACTGGAAAACAAAGTTGCAGATGCTATGGCTATGCTAGCATCTGTGTTACAACTGGAAGAACACCAATTTCGCTATGACTTCTTGGTGGAATAATTATCCTTTTCCATAGTTTGATATACTTGAATCCCAAGTGATTTGTGCTTTAAATTCCTAAGACCAATCCCGATATAAAAAAAAAACATTTCTTATCTTACAGACCAAACCTTACCCAATGGCTTATCAAGGAATGAAAAATGAGTTTTAATTAGGATAGCATCGCGTTATGTCCTCATCACTACTAACTTGTATAGACAAGGTATTGATGGTACGCTTCTTAGGTGTTTAGAAAAAGAAGAGTCTGACAGTGCATTAAAAGAGGTTTACGAAGGTGTATGTTGATCACACTCGAATGAATTTTCATTAGCTAATAAAATATTAAGAGTTGGCTATTATTGGCCCACAATGGAAAAGGGTGCTGTTCAATTTTCCAAACATGTCACAAATGTCAAACACATGGAAACCTTATCCATGCTCCGGCTAGAGAACTCATACCTTTTATAACACATTGGCCATTTCAGCAATGGACCTTTTATCTTATTGGAAAAATCTATCCTAATTCTTCAAGTTGACACAAGTACATCATTACGACAACTGAGTATTTCACTAAGTGGGTCGAGGCCATGCCGCTAATCAAAGCCACTAGTAAATAGGTTGCTATGTTCATCTTGAACTACATCATTTGTAGGTATGGGATACCCTCTTCTATTGTAACAGATAACGGGGGTCAGTTCAAAAACCAAGACACCGAGGACCTTTGTACATAGTTTCATATCACTCAACATTATTCTTCAATCTATTATCCTCAAGGTAATGGACAAGATGAGGCTTCAAACAAAAACATTCTAAAAATCTTACATAGAACTATGAGTGATAGAGACTGAAATTTGCAACTAAATCTGGCATTATGGGCCTACAAAACAAGTATCCAAACACCAACAAGAGCCACACCATTTTCTCTAGTCTATGGTGCAGAAGTAGTGCTACCCATTGAAGTATAAATTCCATCTTTGAGAGTATCTCTCCAAGGTCTTCTTACAGATGAAAAATACCTCATTGATAGGGTTCATGCACTAGAACTACTTGATGAGCATAGGCAACAAGTGTTCGATCATCTCAAAGTGTACCAAAAAAGAATGTCGAAAGGGTACAATAAGAAAGTAAAATGAGGCCAATTTCAAGTGGGGGATCTCATTCTCAAAGAGAATCCTAAAAATTAGCCTAATAGAGAACAAAAAGGAAAGTTTGAACCCAATTGGCTGGGGCCTTATGTTATTATTGCAATCTTTGGGACTGGAGGTTATTAGTTAGCTACACCTGAGGGAGATGTTCTTCCTGATCCCATTAATACTCTACACTTGAAGCAGTTATATGCTTGACATCTGGTTGATAGAGCCCGTGCAGTGAAAAGTTCTTAGAAAGTACCAAAAATATTAGAAAATTGATCTTGAAGAAATCCAAAAATAGTGGAAAAAGTCCTGAAAAAAGGTATCCTTGGTGAAAACCTGGAAAACAAGCACCTTGATACTATAAAAAATAAAAACAAAAATAAAAAAAATAAAAAAGAACAAAAAATTTGAAAAAGAGAAAAGTGTCTTGGCGAAAACCTGGCAAATAGGTGTCTTGGTAGCAAAATTAAAAACCTTTGCTCACTGGTGAAAACCTAGCTAATAGGTGTTACTTGTACTCTGTGTTATATCTATAATGCATTTCTGATACTAATCCTTCACGATTGCACATGTGCTATTGGTTGACTCTAATTCTTTACAAATGTCATATCCTTGGTTGGGATTTGTCTGCATTTTCTTCTTAGTCATTCTGCATTGGGGGCATCTCTACTAGCATGTTCAGTCTACGTCTACTAGGTTTTTCTAGATTCCTATCTAGGATGGTTTTCCTCTCACAACAGTATTTCTCAATACTTGCATCAAAACATCACTATCACAAACAAAGGTGTTTCTTCAACAAGACCTACCTGTAACAGACATCATACTAGTGTTTTTCAACACTTTAATCCCTAGTGTTTCCCAACACTTTAATCAAATAGTGTTCCTACACACTGGATTACAATTGCTGACAAAGTTAATCTCATACACTCAGACATGAAAAACATATTGCTTAATTCCAAGTTCTAATTGATGAATCTTTACTATGCTTGAGAAATGAATCCATGTTATTTCTCAATACTACTTAAACACATAGACTGATCGTGGTTTGATTATGACTCTTTTTATGTTCCGATGATGTTCAAAATAGGGGCATGCAAGCAGTTATGAATTTTCTTTGATTGATTATCAAATGGTGATTTTTATGTCTTTCGAGTTACTCCATGACATATATTCAAAGACAAAGAGTCACAAGGATAGGGGCATAATCTTTTATTAGTTTTATGCATATGGTGATTGTTTAAATGATCCTATAAATTTCACCTAACTTGGATGGTGATGGTAAGAGATGCCAACATGAGTGGATAGCCACATATATCTTGATCCTTGTTATGTGTAAACTACGGTGAGATTGAACCAATTTGCTTGTTTATTTATAAATCAGATTCGACGTAAGGTGTACAACACATTATGTACCCAAGGATATGAATATTGAAGGTCATTGTGGGTCACATATCTTACATTACACATGAACAAAAGATGATTCTTGAAAGAAAAAGGAGATAATTGATTACTGCAAGGACATATTGAAGCTATCTCCTTTTGCAACACAACACTTCAATATGTCATTGCATTAGTGAAATAACATGAAATATAAGAGTTAGAACACATATCAATCACCAAAATCGACATATTTCTCCCTATCTAAGAAGAGTATGAAATATGCTATAATTTCCCTTAGATTATGCATAAATCAGTGGCAACATAAAGTTGGATGAATGGAAGATTTAACTAAAATGCAAGCTAAAATGCTCAATCAAAGTTCATTTTAGAGCTATAATTGAAAGATTATAACAATTCTAAATGTTTGAGCTAAAATGCATTAAGAAATTAGGACAGCATAAGTTTGCAAAATGAATTCTAAAATTAGGGGCCCATTGAACTCAAAATTCATCACATTTATAGAAGAATTTGAGGAATGAGAGGTTAGGATTGAACTGTGAAGAGATGTGGAGATTGAATCTTTGGTGATCCATGTGAGGTGATACAAGTGATTTAACTCTCATTGGTTAGGGAATTGACTTTCCCTTTTGCAAGTGTGGAGTTGTAGTTAGGATTTTATTTAATTTATTTTTATTAAATACCTTAGCCATGTATTTCTTTGTTTTGATTTAATTGATTTTATTTTATTTAATTGGATAAAACAATTAATGTAAATTAGTGATTAGATCACTTAGGAGATTAAATTTGATTTAAATGAATTATGTCAATTAATTGAAAAATTGTCTTGATATAATTAGGGGTATGATCACACTTAGGGAAAATAGGGTCTTTGGTCATAGAAAACCAAATTAGGGTGGTTACAAGAGGTTATATCTTTTTGGTGTAGTAGTATCCTACATAATTATGCTCCTATTCTCTATAGATATTGAGACCATTGTTTACTAGGGCACATTTTTATTTTATTTTATGGTGGCCAACAAGGAGTTAAGGAGAAGGCTTTGTTGGATTACAAAGGTAAGGGGAAGTTTTGTTGAAGAGAAGGTAACAATATTCTCATTAGGAGGAGGGGGGTTGATTATTGAAGAAACTTCAATAGGTAGTGTAGTCGTAAGAGAAGAGATGTAAGGATTTAGAAAGGACATCAACCTATGTAGAAGAAGGTTCAATGACATCTCAAAGGGAGATATTGTCTATTATAGTACCTCAACAAAATTATATTATTTGGAGTTTTGGACATGTGATGGGGAGGAGAGGTCAATAGTAATAGAACAAAGAGGAGTTAAAGTTGGAAAGGATTTATTATTATTTAAAGTTTGTTGTGTATATCTTACTTCATGGTAATTAATGTGGGAGAAGTATGTTGTGAGATCATGAAAGAAGGAGAAGAGGCTAAGAGAAGTAAGAGAAGGGGGAAGACCACTTATTACTAATTTCTATAGAATCAATTAAGGAGGTTTGGTCACTACACATATTAATTTTAGAAGTGAGGTAATAGGAGTATAAATAATCAGTATTGTGTAGTTGAATATGAGAAAGAAGGGAAGATGGTATTAGTTTAGATATTTTGATTAATGTTTTTATTATTAAAGTAGGCTAGCAAGGGGGTTGACCCTTACACCACCATAGCCCAAGGTTTGTCATGAACAACTATTTACAACAAGTTTAAGAAAGGTCATTAACAACAAACTAGAAGCATAGCTTCTAATCCACATCAAGAATGGGTAGATAGCTCACCCACCACCTAGGGAGGAGAGCGAGAGTTTGTAGAGTGATTTTGCCTTCGCCTATGGAAAATTTTCAAGGTGATACTTTCAGTAGGGTCTCCACCACAAGGGGAAGGTGGCAGATCCCTCTTTGAGAGAGAATCAACAACGAGAATAGAGTGTTGACATGCTCCTCAATAACCAAGGGTTGACGTGAACTGGGAGAAATAACAGCTAGAGAAGGGTCCATGTGGCCATAGATGACTGCATCAATAACAAGAGGTGGGTTTGGATCCACCAAGTCAGAGGAGGCCAACTTAGTAGAAGCATCACTCTGTGGTGAATCATCATCAGCATCTGAAGAGTCATCAGAGGAAGATTCAGATGCATGAACAATCAAATGATCATCATTTTCGTCCCTCTGCCAAGTGGCAACACCTCTTCAATGTGCAAGAGAATAATTAGTAGCTCAATGACCAATGGAGAAGCACCACTGACACCGAAAGGGGAGACCATCATAATCCAACGATTGAACCTATGGTTTGTCCCCTACCATGATCAGAACCATCTCCCTAGGGAGGGGAGTGGAGATGTCAATGTAAACTAGAATGTGAGGAAACATAGAGAGGCCCATCGCAATCATATCCTCGTCCAACTTTTAAAAAATATCAATTCTATCAATGGCCTCATAGAAAGAGTTTTCCCAAAAATGCAAGGGGAGATTGGGGAGAAGAACCCACACTGGACTCACACTGAGTGGTTTAGTAAGAGGTTTAAAGAAGGAAACCAAGTGTTTGGCCGAGATAGAGTGAATCATCCACACCCACAAATTTCTAAACACCAAATAATGTTCATCAAAAGAAGTAAAAGAAGCAATAAAACCCCCTTAGGATAGGGAAAAATCTCGATGTTACCTGAGTCTAAAGGTCTCCATGAATAAAAACACCAAGTGATGCAGATCAAGAAGGCAAGGACATAAGCCAATGAATCTATAAACCAACTCACAATGCTAGTAAAAATCCACATTATCCACCACTTCTAGGCCACACACCACCAAAGGGAATGTCTTGGCACATGCCATGGGTCAAGATTTTGATTAATGTTCCATTAGAGTCTTTACCATAATTTTAATGGAATGTTGGTGGTTTCAATGAGAAGAAAAATAAAATTTGTTAAGTTATGTTACAAAAGAAGGAGAATCATATAGTCGAGTTGAATTTGTAAAGTAGGCAATAAAGACATTCATTAAGTCATAAAAGGAAGGAAAATTCATAGTGCAAAAATTAAACAATTTTAGTGCATTTCCTTTTAAAATACTAGGGAAAGAAGGAAGAACATTTTCATTATAATGAAACTATACATAGAAGCAGGGAAAGATTCTACATGTAACATAGTCTCTTCATCATTGGAAAGGGTAGGTGAAACTAAAGAATTAGAAACCTAAGAAGTAGGAGGATACAAATCTACATTAAAAGAGTACATTTAATGTACTATTTCTTGATTGTTCAATAATATCTTCTTCATTAGTAGGAGAATCATTATCACTTTTTATAGACAGTGCACTAGTATTAGAGGAAAATGTGAAATGAGGAGAAAAAATATGCACCTTCGTGTATTGTACATCTTGCATAATGATTACATGATATTAAATTAATAGATAATTTTTCTACATCTAGAAAATATAGGGATGCATGCATCACATGGATTAGATATTTTTAGATATTGTTTATATGTTGTATAAAATATTAAGGTAAATATTTAATGTGGGTTGCACATTAGGAAAACTTAGGCCAAAAATTTAATATGAGGATCATGGTTTTATAAGCTCATGGTTTGAATACACATGGTTTATGTAATATCACTTGATGGTTTTACAATCCTGTTTCTATAAACTTATAAAAGTCAATAACGATTGAAATTTTTTTCAAACATTTCACTTACTGACTAAGGTTGATTAAACATTGTGTTCTATAAATTATATCCATACAATGTCCATATTTCTTAGACCTAAGCACTTCAAGTTTGATGGTGGAAAATTGTAATGACAGATGGGTATTACAACTTATATACAGAAAGTAAATTTACAGAGTCACTCTTTGAAAAAGTTGGGATGTTGTACATAAAACACAACTAGCAATTCTGATTTATATACATGCAGTTAAGCCCATGGCTGTTCAAATCAGCTTGTAATGGACCATACCTCTCTAGAAAAAATGCAAAGGGACTTATCACCAGTGTGGCAATCAAATGCCTATAAACTACAAAGACAAACTGGTTCATCCCATTGGATAGAGCTGCACTTGTTATGATGTACATTCCAGCATAATCAAACTGTATTGCAATCATGGCAAGGTGGGGTTTGTATGTGTTCACTAATGCAACCATATTAGCAGCACCCATGTCTTGAAATTGTGCTAAACCTTCAGATTTCTTAGGTTCTTAATGCCTCAGTATATCTGTATTGAATGCAAGGTTATAAGGATGGGAAATCCTTATTTGGCAGATAATATGGATGCATCATAACTGGCCTTTCTAAAAGAGGGCTAACCATGAATCGGGGGAATCTGATTAAGTTCCAAAATGTCTTTTCAATGCATTTTTAGAATGTGAGGAGGAGTCTTGTGGCTTACGGCAAGTTGGCATTTACCTCCTCTGGTTAAATTTGCTAGTTCTGGTAGATATTTGTGCATGCCTCTTACTTCTGTATCACGTCTCTGTTAATCTCAACCCAACTCAGAGGAATTGAGTTAGATTTTGTCTGAACCGAAGTTTGAAGAATTGACTTAGAAGAATTATATGTTTGAGGATTGGAGTCGAAGTAAACTATATTTTAATTGTAAGCTCTAGTTCATGCTGGGTCAGGAACACTGGCTAAGTACAATTAATACATAATTTTCCTGCATTAATTTGAATTTAGGAACTCCTACCTAGAATTACAGCTATCAATTGTCTTCTTGAGTGCATATATTATAAAAATATATTAAAAAAATCATTTTTTTTCCTTTTATAAAATTGGATTGCGCCGCTTGGTAAGTTGGAACAATGATGGTTGCACATCTGTTGGCCCATACAGTGGGGAAAAAGTAGCCGTTCCCAACACTTGAAAAAGGAAATTAATTACTTCTTTATCTTTTATCTTTATATTTTGAGATGGTCTCTATCTCTAATAAAGCTATGATAGATGATTTCTATTTATATTTTTTTTTCTTTAATGTTCTTGACTTTCAATTTAACAATATGTAAGTATTTTTTTAAAATAGTATTTTATATTAAAGTAGGGGAGGTTGCTTGTAGAAAAGAGATGAGAGTATAATTATTTTTATGGTTGAGGTTGTTGGAATGTGAAATAATTATGGAGCACTACAATAGTATGTTATTCCTGTAGTTTTGATTATGAAATATGCTAGATAGATTATTTGAATTCGATTTTAAGATCTATACGACTCATAATTTTGTATCTTCAGTTTATGTGTCAGTAAAATGCCTAAGTAAAATATTATATCTTTTTGGTGTGGTAGTCTATTATATAATCATGCTCCTATTCTCTATAGATATTGAGGCTGGTACCATTGTTTACTAGGGCACATTTTATTTTTATTTTATGGTGGCCAACAAGATGTAAGGGGAAGGCTTTGTTGGATTAAAAAGGTAAGGGGAAAATTTGTGGAAGAGAAGGTAACAATATTCTCATTAAGAGGATGAGGGTGGATTAATGAACTTTAATAGGTAGTTTAGTTGTAAGAAGAGATGAAAGGATTTAGAAAGAACATCAACCTATGTACGATCACAAAGTGTGATCCGAAACGTTGATGCAAAAAAGAAAAACACAATCAATTCCAAAAACAACACCATACTCTAAAATGGATTGTGGAAAACTATTATATTTGGTTTAAATGACATCTCAAAGGGAGACCTTGTCTATTATAATAGCTCAACAAATTATATTATTTGGAATTTCAGAGGTGTGATGGGGAGGAGGAGAGGTCAATGGTAGTAGAACAAAGAGGAGACAAAGTTGGTAAGGATTTATTGTCATTTAAAGTTAGATATGTATATCTTACCTCATGGTTATTGATGTGGAAGAAGTATTTTGTGACTTCATGAAAGAAGGAGAAGAAGCTAAGAGAAGTAAGAGAAGAGGGGAGACCACTTATTACTCCTTTCTATAGAATCAATTAAGGAGCTTTGGTCACCACACATTAATTTTAGGACTGAGGTAATAGGAGTATAAATAAATAATTGGTACTATGTAGTTGAATATGAGAAAGAAGGGAAGATGATATTGGTTTAGAGATTTTGATTAATGTTCCATTAGAGTCTTTAAATATAAGTTTAATGACATGTTGGTGGTTGCAATAAGAAGAAAAATAAAAATGGTTAAGTTATGTCACAAGAGAGGGAGAATCATATAGTCAAGGTGAATTTGTAAAGTACACAATACAGACATTCATTAAGTGATAAATGTAAGGAAAAATCCTAGTGCAAGAATTGAACCATTTAAATGCAATTCCTTTTAAAATACTAGGGAAGAAAGAAAGAACATTTTCATTATAATGATACTATACATAGAAGCAAGGAAAGATTTTACATGTAACATAGTCTCTTCATCATTGGAAAGGGTAGGTGAAATTAAATAAGTAGAAGAAGGATACAAATCTACATTATAATAGTGAATTTAATGTACTATTTCTTGATTGTTCAATAATATCTTCCTTATTTTTAAGTATAATATGAAATGTTGGAATCAAAAGAGGGTAAAGTAGGAGAATCATTACTTTTTATAGAGGGTGCACTAGTATTAGAGAAAAATGTGAGAAGAGAGGGGAAAAAATATTCACCTTCATCTTTCATATTTAGAAAAGTGTCTTGTACACCTTGCATAATGATTACATGATATTAAATTAATAGATAATTGGTCTGCATCTACAGAATCTACGGATGCATGCATCACATGGGTTAGATATTTTTGGAGACAGTTTGTATGTTGTATAAAACATTGAGGTAAATATTTAATGTGGGTTGCACATTGGGAAACTTAGTGCCAAAAATATAATGTGAGGGTCATGGTTGTATAAGCTCATGGTCTGACTACACATGGTGGTTTTACAAGCTTGTTTCTATAAAATTAGAAAAGCTAGTAATTGTCAAGGTTTGTTTCGACAACCTTTGGCTTAATGGCTAAGGTTGATTAAGCATTTTGGGTAGGTTTCACATATAAGGATAGAAAAATAGATTTGCATGTATCATTACATGATTCTCATTTTCTTGTTCACATGGTATTAATTAAGGAGCTTGATTTTGTAGAAGTCTTGTATGGAGACTTTGCAAGTGTATTGTAATATTTGTTCTTGAGATTATGCATTAAGTGTGTGAGTACTTTTCAAGGTTAGGTTTTTTCATTGTGTGGGTTTTCCAAAGGTATTTTTTAAGGTACATTTTGTTAGGAAAAGGGTGTCCCAATTTTGCACTTACATAAGACTACTATTTATAGTTTGAGCTTGAATTGGTCTGAAATTTTTTGGAAAGTTATGGATTGGCTAAATAAGCATACTGCTAAATTTTTGTTGCATGATTATATCTTTATTTGAAGATATTATAGTTTATATTTACAAAAGTTTCCAAGTCAATTTTGAAGGCTTTTGTTCAGAAAATTTTGTAGTCATGTTCCAAACCACTCGTTGGACACAAGAGACCAACCCTTATTCATATATGAGGTCTAGCCTTTGACAACTTTTTTTGTTACTATCGAGTAAATAGTGATGGTGCTACCTAATATATTTATGCTATGGGATCTATAAATGTTGACTATATGATACAAACATGGCATACCTATTTGGATTTTGATGTAGGGACATTGGGTGGTGATCATGGTGCTATGCAGTTTCCTTGTACACTTGAATCTCTGGCATGATATGATTATTGATGTATGTATATTAGATGGTTACCATGATGAGTTATAGGTGTCTTATAAATTATCAGTTTGGCATAACACATTATTGTTTATGTGAATACATTATTTGTGATGTTGGACTGATTCATATTGTATGTGGTGGTTATCTTATTTGTTTGGATATCAAATTTATACTTTATACTCAATAGGCGTCAATGTTATAGAATTGAGTATTTTGATTTATTTTTGAGCCATATGTAATATTTAATTAGGAGAATGATATATCATAATGTCATGTGTATCTTAAAATCATGGTTTAGTGGAAACTTTGGCAGTGATGTGAATTCATCCCTTGGTGATGAATGATATTCTATAGTGATTGGTCTTGTGGAGGAATTCTTGGATCATGTTTCCTAAATATAGTGAAATATTCCTGGCATGTTGATCTCTATTGACAATAAATAGATATCTTCATGTGATTTCAAGATACTAAGATCTTATGAAAATAGAGCACTCTTGGAGTATTTTTGTTGATTTGTTGGGTATTTGTTGGTTTGACAAATGATCCTTGCTTACAAGATGATTTTATTGTGCCATAGTGAACTCTTGATTGCATATTATAGAATTGGTTTGATATGGGTACTCTTAGGAGAAAAAATGTTCATTTAGGAAATATGATATTTTGAGGAGATGTAGATCATGACATCGTGAAGTGTTCTTGAATCTCAAGTTAGAATCTTGTTGGTAATTAATTAGAGTTTTATTGATGATTAGTTGGATCATTTTGATTGTGAACTTCTATTAATTATAGTTTTGAATTGGAGTGACATTGGCATGAGATGATTAATTGTTTTTTTCTCCAATTTAGGTGAGGCTACATACCTCTCACTCTTGGAGAGATCTCTTGTTCTTGGAGATTATGTGTTGGGATAGTTACTCTTTAATCACATTTCAATAGGACTATAAAGAATCGTACACCTATGTTGGATGTAAGATCAACGTGCACCTACTTAGGGGAATATTATTAGAGAGAGTTCATGTGTTTTGTCTATCCTAGAAGATCAATCTCAACCCCAATTCTCAACTCGCTTGGAAAAGAATTATGTGATAGGTATATCCCACCTTGTTTTTAGATATTTTTTATTTCATATTTTATTTTTGCATGGGAATGATTCTTGAGATATGGATGTTAGTTATGGAGGTCTTATGAGATTATTTCTTGGCATGTTTTATTTTTCCTTTGTATATCATGAGAATGAGTATTGAACAATGATTGCTAGTTCAATAAGTCTTATTTGAGGAGTGTAGAGGAAGATTAAATTGGATTTATTCCCTTAGTTGTTGGAATGGATTTTTAAGTTTTATATTAATTTGGTTTCATATTATTGCATCCTATTTGATATATTGTTATATATTACAAGTTTTCCTTGAGTTTGAATGGTCATGTGTTGAAGAGAATTTTCTATTTGGAGTTTTCTAAAGTCTAGATATTACTTGTTATAAATTTATCACTTAAAGATGTTGGTAGAAGATCGTGCAACATGTTTTTATTTTTAGGTTCTCTCTTGATGGCCTTTTATTTCTTCCTAGATGTTCATGTTCACATGAAATTGGAGTTTATTTGCATGGATCTATTATGATCACTAGATTTGTAGTTCTTTTTTCTCTTATAACTCATTATTTTCTTTTAGTTAATAGCATGGAGACTCTTTAGTCTTTATTTTATATGATGTGGAGAATTCCAAAGAGATATGGAGAGTTTTTGTGAGGAATTAATTTTATCAATGTAGTTTATATGTTTTCATATTGTATAACAACAAAAAGGAGTGGTGAGGTAGTGTGAGATTCACCTTTTCGTAATTGCACAATTGGAAGGAAATGACCCAATAGGATAAATTAGGATTTAAAAAATAAGTGGTTGAAATGATCCTTCATGATTAGGATTAAGATGAGATGGGTTTGATGGAATAGGATTAACTAATGTGATCTAGAAAGGCTAAATAAGCTAAATGATAAATTTTGATAGAAATAGATAGATAGAGATCAGACAAAAGATTGTGGTGAACATAAATGGAAAATACACTATATTAGTGACTTGGGATTTTAATTTGAAATTGTTTTGGAGTGTATAGATCACCTAGTCTCCCTATAACCAGGTATAGGTCACCTAGTCACCTTGTACCCTACACTTTTTCCTAAAACTTTCAGAGATCGGCTATCAGGTCCTATACTATCTAGATTTGTGGCAACAACCTCATCACATGTTCCTGCACAGAGAAAAATGGGAAATTGTTGGGTTGAAATGGGGTTGTCTTGGTCAAACCCCTATTTAGGAATCAACCTTGAAATTAAAATGAAATTGTATATAAGAAAGAATGTAGCTATAAAGGTAAAAATTAGATCTACCTTGTAAATGTATATACCTTCATGAATAGGTATTAAGATCGCACATATTCATGAAGATTCTTGTATGTTGTTTGATAGTAGTTTTGAACCTTGGAAAGTAGGAGAGAATCAAGGATGCCCTTCACAAATTCATGGATCTATGAATGTCACTTGAAGATCTTCAATGTTTCTATGTTTGATAACTCTTGCCTTGAACAATGGATGAATGAAATACATGTAGATGGACAAAATAATCCTCTTGCTTGATTGAGACCTCCCCTACTGGGCCATAATTGGAGAGAATATTGTTAAAATGGGGAAGATTTGCATTCTAAATGCCTTAGGATTATTGAAGAATGATTGAAACTTGAAGATCACTTGAATATGAAATTGTAGGAGAGCACTTAGAATCTTCATCATGTATTTTTCAATTCTTTCTTTAGGATACCAAAATGAGGAGAAATAGGACACTTATATACCTCTAACAACATTTTGGGGATTAAAACTAACACAGGCTGACTAAAAATATGGAAATCTCACTAAAACATCTTAATGGGCCACCCATTAAAACTTGGGCCCAAGTGTTAGGGTATACATTTCCTAGGCATCCTATACCTAGGAAAATGGGATCAAATTTTAAGGGGAAGTCAAGAATAAAGAGAATATGATAGTAGAAAAGTAGTCAAGTTGTTTGATCAAGCATAAAGGACATAAAATCCTGAAATTTTCCAAAATAGGGCATAATAAAGCATCTAATTATAGCTGATAACTTTTTAGGATGATACATATAGCCCCCACTTTAGTAGGAGTGTGAGACAACCTCGTGATCATGGTAAAATAGATCAATACATGGGGGAAAAAATTATCAATATCGAGCAGCCAAGGAGATACCAAGCCCCCAATTGACTTAGGTCCTCATCAAATTGAAAACCAAGATAAAAAGAGGAAATGCCAGAGAGAGAGAGAGAGAGAGAGAGAGAGAGAGAGAGAGAGAGAGAGAGAGAGAGAGAGAGAGAGAGAGAGAGAGAGAGAGAGACAACTAGCCTAGTAAGATTTAGACTTACTATGGGTCATGTGAAGCTTCCAAAAGGTAGAATTGATAGCCTAAAAAGCTATGAGATGTTAGACAACCCATTGAAAAAGGATAACCAAATGAAGCATGGTCCACTTAGGAAATCCACAAAAAGAGAGGATCAATCCTTAAGGAAAGCTTTGTCTTCATTAAGAGATCCAAATAAGGAGATCAATCCTAAGGAAAGAATAGTATCCAAAGGATATGAAAAGGAGGATTAGTCTAAGGACCCACAGAATAATATACAAGGCATGATAATGTAATGAGATGATAGGCTTAAGGAAAATAATGTTTCATCATCCTTCCACAAAAGAGATTGCATTGAATTTTCATGTGTTGTGTAGAATGTAAAACAAGGAGCAGAGTGTATGCCCCCATGTTAAAGTGATTACAAATACCTTAATGAGAGAAATGGCTTTAACAGAGGATACATTCACCTAAAGAGATGTTTCCACTATGAGATACCCTCAAGCAGGGACAAACCAAGGGAAATGAAACATATGAAAATGAGAAGACAAAAGGGATCTAATAATTATGGGGTTAATATGATCATATGATAACTCATGTATATACATAATCCACCAAAGGTAGCAGAACTACAAGCACAATGGAAGAAGATCATATAAGAGATGCAAATAAAATTCTTTTTGGGTTGGCATTCCGGAGACCAAAAATAATGGTAAATACCACTTTGTGTCATCCCCAATGAAATAATACAAAGCCATATTTACAAACAATAGCACATGAACACCATAACATGTATACGACATATATAAGAAATGAGATACAAATAAAAGAATTTCATAACAAGTTGATCCCTCTATCACCTTGCACCAATGGAGTAACAAGGATATATTACAAGGTGTGTTCCCTTAGTCTCCTTATGTTTTGCAACGCAATGGTGGTTTTTCACATGGGTTAACTGCCTCCTATGCTTGTATAAGTTAGGTGGTTGTATCAGGCATTAATACGTCAATCTTTTGGTGCAACGAAAACCAAAAATTGGTATCAGAGTCAAGGTCATGGGTTTCAACCCTACACTTTCACTAGGGAGGATTATTTCATGGTGTGTTCCCTTGGTCTTCTTGTAATGTGCAATACAACAGTAGTCCATGACATGGCTTAACTACCTCATGTGCTTGTATAATTTAAGTGGTTCTATTGGACATTAACAGGTCAATCTTTTGGTGCAACAGAAGCCAACATGGTTGTCTAAATACATCTAAACAAAATATATAAAAATCATCACATCATAGGGGAAGCATGACATGACAGTCAAACACAAAAAAATCCACTGTACAAGAGGGGCTAATCAAGCATATTGTCTGCCCTCCATCTAAGCTCATACTATTTAGGGAAGGTGGGAAACACGCAAAATGAGCAACATCAAGCATAGTAGATGGAACTATCACAAGTTCCAAACAAGGACCATGCTCTAATAATGAGTCAGTTTTCTTGTCACTAGGAACAAGAGATAATTATTTCACCAATCTAGCAAGTAAATCATGATTAACATCAAGAAGCTCATAAATATCATCAAAATCATTAGCATTAACATCATTTACATTAGAAACATTGAAATATTCATCATCAAGAGTATTTTCTTAATCTAAAGTAATCATAATATGAATAGAATTAACATGTTTTTTTCAATTTCATCTTCTTTAAATTAGCTTCCTCACATTGGTTATGCATGGGTTGGTAAACTAGAATCAAAGCATCAGAAGGTGTCTTAGGGGAAGAAATGTTTTGGGCAACAAACTCACGAGCTCTAGCATAGTATTTATTGTACAATATAGAATGATGAGAATGCTAGATGGAGATCACTCACCAAATAATATTGTGTGTTGGAATACAAAACCACCCTTAAAAAAATCTTATTAGCACAACCCAAAAAGGATGAAGATGTGCTATGCAAGATCTAGGTAAGAGGGGAATTTTGGTGTTCCTTATGGAATAGAGTGTGAATATGATATGTAGAAATATGAAAGTTACTTCTGATATGATAATAGAAATTATTTATCTCAAGATATGATATCAGATCTGATTGCATAAAAGTAAATGTAAGATGAAAAGAAGAAGAATGAACTCACCTTGAAAACTAGGAGAGGAGGAAAAAACTTCAAATCTAGAAATGACTATCTCAAAATTGTCACAATCAGAAATAGTTTTGGATCTGGCACTTTGAGACCTGTATCTTCTGTCTCTAAAATTTTTAGATCAAAAGGAAAATGCTAACTTAGGTCAGCCTACTCTAAGAAATCCGACCTTGTCCTGGAGACTCAAAATCTGACAAATTCTGTAGACGATCATCCATTGGTTCTGTAACTCTAAAATTCTCGATACGAGACTACTCCACCTATTCCTACACACAAGAAATAAGGGGAAATTTTTGTGGAAAGGGGCTTTCCTTGGTCAAGACCCTTTATAGGAATTAACCTTGAAATTAAATTGAATTTTCATAACGAAATGTAATCTAGATCGGAAACATAAATCACCTTATACCTCAATGTTGCAATGCCTCTTTGGAGATAAGAACAAGTGTTGATGCAATAGTTTGGACTCCAAAAAACATAATATGAAATCATCAAACCAAACCTTTGAATGATGAATGTTGTATTTTTCCATAATTTTGATTGAGGAAGAAAGAAAAGAAGAAGACTTGAAATGCCTGATGACTTCCTTGCACTTGAATCTCTTGAATGCATGATATCTTTCTTGTATGAAGATAACTTCCAAAAAAATAGATTTATAATGGATGTAATCATGAATTTTAGGAGTGTAATGGATGTAAAAATGAGAATTACAGGTCTCCTTTTATACACATTTTGGGGCTCAGATTTATGAGACTGACCTAGGAAAAGAACTAAGAGAAAACACCTTCACATTAGACCCAGAGCCCACTTAAAAAAAATCCACAAGGATAAGCCTGACTTGGATCAGCCTAGTCTAGGAATAGGTCAAATTAGGTCACCCTAATCCTAATAGGGGTGATTTTATAGTGATTTTGGATCTAGGAATGTTTTAAAAGTTACAGGGAAAGAACATGAAAGGTGTAGAAAATAAAGCCTTAATACCTTCAGATCTAGGAATCACCAAAATGGGGTTTAATAGGTCATATATCAGAGATGAATTATGTGAATAGATGGATAATTTTTGAATCATGCATAGAAATTAGAGCCATGTTCAAGTTTTGAACAAATAATGTTGCTTTGAAGGATGCACAAGCGGTAGAAGGACATGAAATCAATGCGGGAACCTATAGATTCTAAAATGGGGCTAAAAATGAGCACCTAATAAGGGTTCTTACTTTTTAGGATGGTACATTTGGCTCAATTTAAGGAAATAAGCCCCCAAACCAAGGATATCAACTCATACATCCATATACAAGGATACATAAAGTAACAACAAATGTCTAGAGCTTACTAAGATTCCAAGTCAACTAGTTGAAGAGACCTTGCTAGAGAAAATGTCTCAACCACTAATTGTTAGCAATAATAGACCATCGGTAAAACTGAGAGGAGGGGGGTGGTGAATCATTTTTAGTCCAAATAATTTAAACTTTAACCTTTAACAATAAAATATAAATGCAATCACACCATAACACAACCATTTATTGTCAAGGAAATCATGTTAAGGGAAAAACCCCGGTGGGAATTAGCACCCACAAATAATGCACTAAAAGTATAGTATCTCTGTTAGGAGATTTATCCCTATTAGCATCTGATTATTACATACCATACATAGCCCATGTTAAATGACAAACCCTTTTAGGAGTCAAGAGAAACAATAGGCTCACTGCCTAAAGAAGGTTAAATGCACCTTCAGGACTCACTGTCAGAGATACAGATATACAAAGATATAATATCTACTTAACTAACTGATAGAAACAACTTTTCTTAAATAGTTCTAATTAAGTTCAACAATCACAATCTCTTCTCTACATCCAGAAAACTTCTAAAATACAAGCTCACAACTTCCACACTTCATTGTCCACTTTCCTAATCAAGAAAATAACTCTCGTTTATACAAGTTTAGAATAAGCAATTAGGTCATCCAATTAAGACTTCCCCAATGCAAAATTAATTACATAACTCCTTTCTAAGATACACATGCTACCTTTAACAATTAAACATAAATTATAAATCATCAAATATAATCCAAGATCCACAATTCATGCTCGCCATCTATAATACATGCTACATCTCTAAAGTTGGCCCCAAATAGGTCTTCCCCAGAACACACGCCACAACTGACATCACCAAGAGTCTTGCGACCCAAGAATCATAAAAAAGAATTCCTCAACATGTCTCTTGACATTTCCCAATATCACATAACATGAAACATGCTCACACCCAAGTTATCCACAAAACTCAAAGACTAACACTGTCATAATTCTCTATCATTGTTCTGCAAATAGTCTTCACCAAACCCATTGTAACAAAAATAAAAAGAAACTAAAAACTCAAGAAACCTTAGATATAAGATCCCAAATTGTCCCTTAATACATATCTATGCTCACATCCTCTGATAGTCCATATAGTATCTGTACACGACTATTAGTCTCGTCTGTGCCTAAGATAACTAGTCTGACTGAGACTTCAACTGAACATATGTTGACATCAATGAAAACACATGAATACCAAAAAATCCAATAGAGTAAAAAATCCAACAATCTCCCCCTTTGGAATTTATGGCAACACATGAGAGAATCCATCAATTCAAAATTACCACTCTCATTACAATCTTCTCAATATCCTCTTGACATCTCTCCCTAAAATAGTAGGGATTTTCCAATGACTATCTTCACTAAATATCCCCCCCTTTGACATGAATGTAAAAGGGTGCCATAATTTTGTCGCTAACCATATTTCCTCTACAATATGTATCTTTTTCAAATCTTCATGCTTGCAATAACCAAGTACTTAAACACCCAAATGTGTTCTATTTTGTTCTTGTGATCACTCCCCCTGAGGAGTGGATCCATACATCAAGTCTAGGAAATGATATAACTCTAAAATCCTCTTGATTGATGCATTCTTGCATCAATTGGTTCTCATAAGGAGGGGCTCTTACCCCAAGCATACCTTTGAGATACTGAAAGGCATCCTTGGTCAATGGTTTTGTAAATATATATGCTATTTGTTCCTTTGTGCTAATGTACTCCAGTCTAATATCCTTCTCTGCAACCTTGTATCTCAAGAAATGATACTTAATTGAAATATGTTTAGTCTTTGAATGCATAATTGGATTCTTTGACATATTCACTATGCTAGTGTTATCACAATGAATAACCACTAACTCTTCAAAATTTATCACAATGTCCTTCAACATCTTCTTCATCCAAACAATCCGTGTACAATTTATAGCAGAAAAAATATACTCTGATTCAACAGTAGACTAAGCTATACAATTCTTCTTCTTACTTAACTAGGAAACCAACCTTTTCCCAAGAAAAAATGCACTGCCACTTGTACTATTTCTATCGTCAACACTTCCTTCCCAATCAACATCAGTATAAGCATGCAAAAAAAATCATCATATTTTTTATACCATAAGCCATATTCCAGTGTTCCTTTCAAATATCTAAATATTCTCTTTGGAAAATCAAGGTGAGTCTCTTTAGGATCTTCTTGATATCTTGCCACAATTACAACTGCAATAGCAGTATCTGGTCTAGTATGAGATAGATATTGTAAGCCTCCAACCATGGATTTGTATTTGGTATGAAAAACACTCTGAGATTCATCAGTAGTAGTAAGCTTGTAACTAGTAACCATAGGTGTTCCAACAGGTTTACAATCTTCCACTCCAAACTTTTTCAAAATTTCCTTAAGATACTTGGTTTGAGAAATAGAAATATCATTCTTGTTTTGATTAATTTGCAACCCAAGAAAAAAATTTATTTCACTAATCATCGACATCTCAAATTCATTTTCCATTTCCTTAAATAATTTGTTACTCATTTCATCATTACCTCCAAAAATGATATCATCTACAAAAACTTCAATTATTAAGATTCCATCTTCAGTAGTTCTTAAGTGAAAATTACTATCTGCATTACCTTTTCTGAAACCAAGATGAAGTAAATATCTATCCAATCTATCACACCATGTTCTAGGTTCTTTTTTCAGTCCATGCAAAGCCTTGTTCAATTTTCAAACCATGTCTTCATCATCTGTCAAAGGAAATATATCGAGTTGCTCAATATATAATTCATCCTCTAGATCTCCATTCAGAAATGCAGATTTCACATCCATATGGTATACTTTAAAGTCTTTGTGTGCAGAATAAGAAAGAAATAATCTCACTTCCTCAAGCCTAGAAACATGAGAAAATGTTTCTTCAAAGTCTATGCCTTCTTGTTGCAAGTAGCCTTTATAAACCAGCCTTTCCTTATTTCTTACAACTATTCCTTGTTTATTCATTTTATTTCTAAAAACCCATTTAGTCCCTATAACATTCTTATCATTAGGTCTAGGAACCAATTCCTAAGTGTTATTTTTCTTTATCTATTCCAATTCTTCCCACATTGCTTTAGTCTAGGGTTCATGTCTACAAGCCTCATCAGTATTTTTTGGTTCTACTTGAGAAATCAAACAAATCTCATTTCTTAATCTGGATCTTATCATCATGCCTCTATTTGCATTTCCAATAATTTGATTTTCAGGATGGTTTTTCTTAACATACCTTTGTGTCTTTGGAATTTTAGTAGAATCATTTGAATCATTTAGACATACCTCGATCTCATGATCAACCTCAAAAGGTTCTTCTTGATTTGGAGTAACCTCCATGTTTTCTGAAGTCTGGCTATAGTCATATTCTTTCCTAAATCTGAAACTTCTCATCGATCCTTACATTAGTACTTTCAATTATATTTCTCAATCTTAGATTGAAACATTTATAAGCTTTCCTCTTAGTGGAATAACCAAGGAAGATCCCTTCATCACTTCTATCATCAAATTTTCCTATCTCATCATCTCTTTTGATATAGCATTTACTACAAAATATTCTAAAATATTTCACAGTAGGATCATGATTAAACAATAGTTCATAAGGAATATTATTAGTACCTTCTTTTATCTTAATTCTATTCAAAGTGTAAACTGTAGTACCAACAACTTCTCTCAAATGAACATGTGACACATTTCCTTCAAGAAACATAGTTTTGGCAGCATCTAATATAGTTATTTTTCTTCTCGATGCAATCCCATTCTGTTGTGGTGTCCTTGGAGTGGATGTTTGTTTGTATATTCCATGTTCTTCGCAATAGGTATTGAACATATCTAAAGTAAACTCTCCACCTCTATCTAACCTTAAACATTTTATCTTGAAACCTGATTCATTCTCAACCTTTGCTTTAAAAATCTTGAATTTAGCAAAATCCTCATGTTTCTCTCTACGATATGTAACCCACATCATCCTAGAAAATTCATCAACAAAAAGAATGAAATACCTTTCACCATAGTAAGCTCTTGATCTTGTACAACCACACATATCTGTATGCACCAGATCCAACTTCCCTTTCACTAAGTAAGATTTCTTTTAAAACTACTTCTAGTTTTTTTCCCCATCACACATTCTCTACACATAGTGTAAGAAGGTTTCACAATCTTTGGTAGATATCTAACAAAAATTTTCATACTTGATTTCACAATGTTATCAAAATTTATATGACAAAATCTTTTATTCCATAACCAGCTGTCATCAACCTTCACAACAAAACAAGAAACTTTTGTAGTATTTAGATCAAATACATGACCTCTTGACTTAGTACCAGATACGATCAAATCTCTTGTCTGACTTCTGATAGAAAATTTCCCATCATTGAACTTCAAATGATAACCCTTTTCTACAAGTTTTCCAACACTCAACAAGTTATGCTTAAGTCCATCAACAAGCAATACATCATCATTATTAGTTTTACCATCAAGAGAAATTGATCCCACTCCAATGATAAACTTGGGAATTTTTTCACCAAATCTGACTACACCACCATCATATTTTGTTAGCTGCACAAACTTGTTTCTATCACCATTCATATGATGTGAACAACCAATTTCTCTGATCCATTCGGATTTCTTTTCAACATGTAAAACTAGGGCTTTCTCTTCATGAATAGGTTCTGACGCAGGAGCATCCTGGGGTAGTTAGCAATCCTTTGTCACCAAAATTATTTTTTGGTTTAATTTTGGTTTTAGTAGTAAACTTAATTGAAGACCTGAGGTGCTCGGTACATTGGTGGTAGTTCTCGATTAGAAGATGTGTTGTTTCATCGATGGACTCGATGACTGAACTTGGTGGTGGTTAGTGCTACACTGCGTGGTAGTGTCTACACTCGGTGTTGTTTGGTATTCGATGATATTCTACTTGGAGGTACACAAATTGGTGGTATTTGTTTGGTGTGTTCAGATTGGTGGTGTCTTGCTTGGTATCTTATCGCTCAATATTGTCTGTTTAGAGGAGTTGACTCGGTGACTACACTGACTGGTTATTGTTGGTTTAGTGTTGTCTTACTGAGTGGTCTGGGTCTCGATGTTCTTGTTCACGGAATTGTGTTTGTTGATTGGGAGGACATTGGAGAGTGTATCCATGATTTGAGGAGGTCATTGGGATCGTGTTGATTTATGAGGCATGTGTGTATGATGCATTGGATCTTGTGTGGACCTAAATTTGAGTTGGTGTTCTCTTCTATGTATTTGGTGGTTATTTGTAGCCTACTGGTGCATTTAATATTTGTTCATTATAGATTTTTATGGCCAACTAGGTCATTTAATAATTTTTTACAAGCCAACTTGTGGCTATGTTGTATAAAAGAGAGTCTAGGTTGATGTTTTGCAAAGAGTAAGAAGATAAGATGAAATGTGGTGAAGTGTTGTAGATAGTTGTAAGTGGGTAGACAGAAGCTTGTGATATTTATTGGTGGCTTGCAAGCACAAGTTCATATTGGTTTCTTCCACTATGTTGTAGGGTAGATTGGTGAAGATGGATCCTACGAGATATTGTTGATATTTTGTTATTTTGGCCCTAACTAGGAAGGCCTTACAACCTGACATGTTGCATGTAATTGGAATTCTAAGATAATATAAGTTGATATTGATATATTTTGTTGTGTTGTTATGGTTTCCATTGTGAGTGTTGTTTGGCTGCAAGTTTGGATAGTGCATTCTTGGATCCTCCGAGCTTGATTGCATCAAGTGGTATCAGAACTCTTGGATTACATAGAGGTCTAAGAACAGATGATGGTTATGAAGAATCTGCTGAAGAATTTGAAGCTACTCAATCTAGTGAAGGTGACAGAGCTTATTAGATAGAGAGATCCGGGGGAGACAGATATGACTGGTTGCAAAGATCTAAATCACGGTTGATTACAAGCTATTGAATGGAGGTGTTTAATTTTTCAAGTACATTGCTCGACCCAAGGATATGATTGATTGGATTGATGAGTTAGATGACTACTTTGAGTTGGAAAACATTGAAGATCCACTTAGAGTGAGGTTGGAAAAGACTAAGTTGAAAGGGAATGCTACTTTATAGTAGAAAGAGTTGCAAAGGGACTGAGAAGAAGAAGGTGAGATGAAGACCAATCAGTGAAGGTTGATGGTGATAAATCTTAAAGCTAAGTTCCTTCCTGTTGACTATGAACTTGAGTTATTTAAGAAATTGTAGAATCTGAAACACAAGGAGATGATTGTGGAAGATTATACCAAGGAGTTCTACAAGTTGACAATTCAGTTTGGGCATAGAGAAATTTCTAAGGAAAAGGTGGCAAGGTATGTCAATGGTCTAAGATTCAATATCCAGGATGAGATTGGTATGTTGAAGATTGAATTGGTAGAAGATGATTATCAGTATGCATTGAAGGCAGAAGATAGGTTGAAGAGAAGAAATCATGGTAATTCCTGAGGGAAAGAGAAGCAAGAATAGTTGGTGAAGGATAAACCAAAAGCTGAAGATGAACCAAAGCCTATTGAACTAAGGAGAAAGACATGTAGATGTGTATTCAGAGGTACTTGTTACAACTGTGGAGAAGAACGACATCATTCATTTGAATGTCCCCATGCAGATAAGAAGATTGGTAGTCACCAAAATGATATGGTGAATGAATTTGCAGAGAATAAAACTAAAGTGGAGGGTGTCACTATGTTGCTTAGGATAACTTTGCTTCCCTCAAAGCAAGTTGAATCTTTTCAGAGGAAGAAATTGTTCAGAACTGTGTGCCAATCTGGTGGTAAATGTTGTAAGGTGATTATTGATGGACGAAGTACTGACAACCTAATTTCTAAGGAGATGGTTTCATAAACTTGGTTTGAAAAGGTTGGGGCATCCTTATCCTTATAGGATAAGTTGGTTACAAGTTGGTCATGCAGTAGAGGTGAAAGAATAGTGCATGGTGAGTTTTTACATTTGTTCTTATAGAGATGAAGTATTATGTGAAATTGTGGAGATGATTTCTTGTCATGTTTTACTTGGGAGACCTTGGCAGTATGATAGGGAGGTTATTCATGACTATATAATAAATTTAATTACTATCCTAAAAGACAGACATAAGTCTATTTTGATTCCTTTCAAGGATGAAGGCAAAGGAAGGAGGAACTTGAGCATTGGTAGCAGATCTGAGATGGTTGAAGGTACATTAGAGGGTACTAGTAAGGGGAAGCAGAAGAAAAAAGAAGGGAAGAGTGTGTTAGTTGAGGACCTGGAGGACATGTATATCAAGAACTAGTATAGGATCTATGTGCTAAATCCCAACAGATGTTTGTCCAGCTACTGAGAACATCTTTTCTCACCTTGAGTGTCTGATGCAGGAGCATCCTGGGGTATTTGGCATTATTGTGTCACCAAATATATGGTTTTGGTTTGATTTTGGTTTTAGTAGTAAAATCAGTTGAAGACCTGAGGTGCTTGGTAACTTTTGTGGTATTTCTCAGTTGGAAGATGTGTTGCTTCACCGATGGACTCGGTGACTGAACTTGGTAGTGCTTGGTGCTACACTACATTGTAGTGTTTGCACTCAGTGGTGTTTGGTATTTGGTGATACTATACTAGAGGTACACTACTTGAATGTAGTTTTTTTGTGTGTTCAGCTCATTGGTGTCTTGCTTGGTAGCTTATCGCTCAACATTGTCTATTCGGAGGAGTTAGATCGGTGACTTCACCGACTAGTTGTTGTTGATTCGGTATTGTCTTACCAAGTCATCTGGGTATCAAATTTCTTGTTTAATGAATTATGTTTATGGATTGGGTGGACATTAGAGATTGTATCTATGATTTGAGGATGTCATTGGGATCGTGCTGAGTTCTGAGGCATGCAGATTTGATGCATTGGATCTTGTGTGGACCTAAATTTGAGTTGGTGTTCTCTTCTATGTATTTGGTGGTTATTTGCAGCCGACAAGTGCATTTAATATTTGTTCATCATTGATTGTAATGGCCGAATTGGTCATTTAATAATTGTTTACAAGCCAACTTATGGTTGTGTTGTATAAAAGAGAATCTAGGTTGATGTTTTGGGGGGAGTAAGAGGATAAGACAAAAATTGGTAAAGTGTTGCAAATAGCTGTAAGTGGGTAGACATAAGCTTGTGAGATTACTTGGTGGCTTGGGAGCACAAGTTTACATGTGTTTTCTTCCACTTAGCTGTAAGGTAGATTGGTGAAGATGGATCCTACAAGATCTTGTTGATGTTTTTTTTGTTTTGGCCCTAACCGGGAAGACCTTATAGCCTGACATGTTTCATGTAATTTAAATTTTGAGATAATATAATTTGATATTGATATATGTTTTTGTGTTTTTATGGTTTCTGCTATGAGTGTTGTTTGGGTGCAAGTGTGGACAGTTCATTCTTGGATCCTCTGAGCTTGACTGGATCAGGTTCATCATCTTTAATAGAAATAAATCCAATTTTATCATAACTCACAACATAATCATTAGAAACACCTTCACTAGCATAGTAACATTCCTTATCCTTGTAGTAATTGGGTCTATGAAACTTAGATTTATGCTTAGGAACCCTTATAGGACATCTAGATGCAAAATGACCTATCTTATTACATGAAAAACATTTCAGAGGTAACTTTTCTACAAACTTACCCTTACCTTTCTTTTCTCTTCTTGCGACCAAGGTCACAACTTCATCTAACTTCCTCTCTTCTTCCTCTATATTTTCCCAATAATCAACATATTCACCAAGATCTTCTCGCAAGTCACTTTTTCTAGTGCTCACAAGACCTGATAAAGTCTTTTTGTTATTATGAACAGTCACCTTGAATGTTGATTCATCCTTAGGTAATGAATTTCCCAGCTTTGCGGCCTCAAAGGTAGTTAATTTCACAATCAACGTCTCTTTGTTGGATTTCTCTGTCAAAGGTATGGTCTCCTCTATAGCTTGTACTTTAGTTTTGTAAACAGGTGTCAAAGATCTAAGAATCTTTGTGATCACTTCTTCTTCACTATTGGTGCCTCTAGAATTTATAATGCCTATTAAAACCTCAATAACCCTATATAAATATGCTCCAACATTCTCATCATCTTTCACTTTTGGGATTTCCATATTTGTCTTCTAATTATGTAACTTCACCTGCTTAGTAAACTTATCTTCTTCATATAGTGCCTCTAATATTGACCAAATTTTATCTGCAAAATCCAAATATTTAACCTCTGTGAATTCATCTTCAGAGATAGCACTAATCAGTTCTTATCTTGCAACCATGTTACAAGAAAATAGATGACCTCGTGCGTCTATGTGTGTTTCCTCACGTGACACTATGTGAATCCTTGCGTGACATTCAACACTAGGCTGGGATATGATCTGTTCTCTATTTTTGTACTTTTTTGCACTTCTTCACGTTGGCCTGTGTACTTCTTCGCATGGCTGAGCACTTCCTCACGTGGCTCTGTGCCAATCCTCGTGTGAGATCCTGGACCAGAGATTTGTTTTTATTTTCTATATTTTATATCTCTATTTTTTTGTGCTAACCACTAATGTTTACAATTTATGGTGGTTTGTGATTTGTTGTTGCTAATTTGGACTTGCGTGGGTAAACAACAAAATGATTCGCATTGCATTATATTTGAGGTATTTTGTTGATCTCTATAACATTTGGATTTTGGAAATAAAATGAACATCTCATGTGTTTAGCTTGAGTGTTTTCTTTCTTTCATAGATCACATTTCCAATTGGTGCTCTAAAAATGGA